>JAIPRM010008189.1:0-16208 GCA_025469315.1 Stegophylla sp. TES_Ste_2020
CCACGTGCAACAATAGTTTTCTATCTATTTTATTATATTTTGAAAATTCAATATTTTCGGTTATTATATTAAATACCTACTATTTCACCTACAAGATCAAATAATGTTTGTGGCCGAGTGGAAACGAGCTAAGCTTTGAACGTGCAGTACCGGGTTCGATTCCCGCCCGGCACTTCAGATTTTTGCATTTTTTTTTCGAACATTTTTTTTTCTGATATTATTTACTTCTTTCGTTCAGAATCGTTTTACTGAAGAAATGATTTATCGTTTCTTTAAAATATAATACGCCTGTCAAGAGAATACCACCTGTCGTGCGAAGTACACCCGTCGTGCGAAGTATGTCCGCTTTTTTATTTTGCACTTCACAATTTTAGAAAAAACAATTCTACCAGCTATCCATGCTTAAGTAAAAACTTAACAACTATAATTACATATAGGAACTTATGTAGATAAGTACAAATAATAAATCTAAATGAATATCTATTTTATAGAACTTCACAGAGTCGATGTAATAATCAATTATGAATATTCAAATAAATTAAATATAGCGATATAGTATATAGATACAGGGACATCATATAGGATATAGGAAGGTAGATAAAATAATTTCTCAGTAGGCAATTTTTTTACAAAAACAATACAAGCATCTATAAAAAAAATACTCTGAAATGTAATATGCACTTAATAATGTTGATATTGATATTGTAACAATTAGATTTTGAATTTGATTTAACTTATAAAAATTTATAAAATGGTTTTGTAATCAGTGTTCAAATTAAATATTTTAAAATTGTTTTGTATTCACTTTTGCCATACATTTTTTAAAATTATTTTGAGCTTTGATTTTAATGATATTAAAATTTTCATAGTTCTGAAATATAATATGTAATAGAATTTAGTAAATAAAATATTGGTTACAAGCAGTAATGAAATCATTTAAATAAATTTGATTTGAATGAATAAAAATATTATATATTAATTTATTATAGATTATTAACTGACAACTTTTTTGGTTTTTAAATACTTAAAATGCATGAAAGATAATAAATAGAATATTATACAGGTTAACTAGCTTATATTCAACATTAAAAATTGTATTATTATTTCTATTAACTATAATCAATAATAATATTAGATCTAGAAACTTCAGCATTATATCAGGTATAATTGTGAGGTGTTGATATAATTTGAAGTGTCCTGAATTGATTTTTTGGAAAAATTGTGCCAATTGAACGATGGAGTTTTTTGAAAAGTGTGTGGTTATGACGACCGTTTGTTATTATAAAATTATCTATTTCCCTATGATAGGTTTCAAAATGTCGTTCAAGTAGGTAAATAACTAAAGTCATGGCTTAAATAAATTAGAAAAAAAAGATTTTATCTCATATATTATCTGGATAAAAGTTAGATTACCTGATCTTATCTAGATAAATATAAAATTAATTAATTTTTTTCCGTATCTAGACAAATTTCTTTAAAATTATCGGCATTTTATCTTGATGGAATTTTCGTTATCTATTCTCAACACTGGTTATAAGCCACGTTAAACTAAATTTCCCGGGCTGGTCCATGTGAACATATACACTCACAACCAGAAATGACCATAGTGCGGACCCCTGACATGAGTGGCGCGGATCCCCAGAGGGCGCAGACCACAGGTTAAGTACCGACACTTATCTAAACGAAACGCCTTGTTGCTGTAGCTCGCAATTTAATCGGATTTTCTCTGCGGATTTCGTAAGTCGAAAATAGGAAACACTGACTGCACGCGTTCTCGCACGTTCTGAAAATAAGATACTATTCATACACGTATTTAGCCCATTTTCCAAAAGTGGGCGAAATTTTAAATTGAATCATACCGTATAAAAGTAAATATCTATAAACTGCTGTGTTGCCAGATTAAAAAAGATTTACCAGTTAAGCATTTTCGAGTCACTTCGTTCGCTCATACACTAAACGTTTTATTAATAGAAAAAAAAAAAATGATATTTTAAATTTATTTAACTGCCCATTTGCAGAACCACATACTTTTCTATACCTACATAAATATTATAAGTAATACAATCAAATAACTTTGTTTCAATTTTATGTTTATCCACCTATATTGGACAATTTTGGACGGCTTTTAGTTTTTTTTCTGGACGGTTTTCGGAGAGATAACTAAGAAACTGTATTAAAAAGAAATTTAAATGATAAACCTAAATATCTAACTAAAAAAGTAATCCGATTAAGGTAATTAGTATCTTAAAATCGACAAACTGCATTTATATTATAACCTCGTTATTTTAAAGAGTAAGAAGCTAATTTTATTTTTATTAGTAGATGCCACTTATGTTATTATACCTCATGTAAAAGTATGAAAAATGATATTAAGAATAAGATTTTTGTAAAATGAGTTAAGTTTAGTAATTAATGATAAAACGTTTGAGATAATTCCAATGTTGTTGTAATCATACAGTTATCTGAGTTTGAACCATCTCGAGCCGATGCAAGCTAATGGTCAATTTAAAGTGGTGGTCTAAATTACCCATATCACCTCCATATAACATAGAATACAAACGTACAAAATAACAAAATTGGTAGGTGTACACAAAACAAATTAAAAGGGGTCGATCACCCCTATTATTCCCCTTACATATACTAAAGTCACTTAGCTAAGGCCTCTTATATATCGTACCCTCGGCAATGAATCATAGCGTATTGGTTATATAGACTTATTATATTATGGTATTACATCTTTTAGATTCTAAGCCAAAGCAAAGAATGTATTGGTTTTACAAATCAATTTTATTTTCTATTTAATAATTGATTGTGCAAAAGATCTACGATCTCGTGCGGTTTGACTGGATTCAATCGCTTTCTCGTTTCCCGAGACCTCACATCCATAAAGTATCGTATCTGAAACTCCGTCTTGGAGGGGGTGATTTGTAAATTATCCTTACACATCACATTATCGTTTGAGCTCAGCTCTATAAATCCGTTTTTAGTTCCTAAAACGAATTAAATCGTTCAAATCTTAGTCTAAAATAGTCTTTCATCAGTTTTATTATAACGCTTGTTTTCATTGCCTCCTAAATTTTTGACAACAATCGTGGTTTTGATTGGTTCTTACATTCAATCTCCTCAAGCTTATTAAATAAACCATGTAACCAATAACCAAAACCGTCTTTTTCTTTTTTGTTTAAAAATGATCAACGGTAGACAGGGGCGCCCGCAGAAAATTTTCTCAGTGGGTGCAAAATTAATTTTATAGTATACATTACACATAATTATACTTATATATATACATATACATAGGTATATGACATTATATGTATTATTACATTTACATAATAAATATAACTTTGATGGTAATTAAAAAAAAAAATTAATTAATTAATTGTAAAACATACTGTGTAATAAAATAAATAAAGAAATGTATTAATTAAACAACAGAGAACAATCTAACGTTTAATTGAAAATTATCTATAGTACTCATTTTTTTGTTTTTCAAAAAAAAATAAATCTTCATATCGGTTCTTGTGCATATGTATCAGAAATAAATTATTTAACATATCCGATACTTGATTTCGAATTTTGATCACTTTTACTATTAATTCGATTTAATAAGGATATTCTGTGTAAAACACCATTCGTTTATAAATACACGTAACATGTTAATCTATAGATTGATGTTAAAACGTAAAAATCCAAATAACTTCGTCAGTATGTGCAAAAGTTATAGAATGCCTTTTTTTTTTTTTGTTCGTCGAAAAATTCTCAGTGGGTGCAATGGCACCCACTGCTCCCCCCTGCGGAGGCCCCTGACGGTAGATGTACGTTTATAATATTAAATGTAAAATATTACGTCTGGATGAAAAAAAAAAACCCAAGGAGAGGGCGATCCACCTATGGCCCTCCCCTCAACGTCACTGTTCCCATACGTTCCGTACGTCAATCTTCCTACGCACGTGATAAAAATCCGTTTGTAAACGTAATAATATACTCACACGGAAAAACTGGGTAATTGCCGTGCCTGGGAGGTGGGGTGGAATCGAGTGGTAAAATAATTAATCGTATTTACAGCGTTTTGTGTATACCTACGCGCCGACGCGATGGACCGGTACACGCAGACTCCTGGGGGCAAATACATACATCATGTGAGCAATAATTATTATTACGAGTATAAATTATAATGCATTGTTTACACGTACGTCGACGACGCGATTCCTTTGATTGAATAATATCGTCACGCGTATTATATGAGACGATGGTCTCGGACCATTCGCAGCCCAAAGGTTAACGTCATCACGTGCGGCTTATTGACACACTGTGACAACTGAGCAAACAACATGAGTGAACGATGTGAAACTTGTGAGATTTCGTAATACACGGACGCCGATTGTTGTACAATTAATGTTATCGTCGGTAGGCCCAAAGGCGAAATTGGAACAAAACATTTAGGGTGGGTTGGGGCTAAAGTGTTTATTTATCCCCTCTCCCAAAAAAACAAAAAAAAAAAACCCCTAATCTTTTCAAAAAATCTAGGAAGCCATGAGTGTTTTTTTTTAGAGAGCTTAGCCTCCAAAGTTCCTACTTAATCACACCTATGGATAGGTCCTGATCAGTGGCGTAACTATAAAATTTGCGCCCCCCTGCAAAACATGTTAGCGCCCCTATGTATAAAAAAATACGTATGTCTAAAATTCTTAGTTAGTACTTAATAACTGTTTGTTATTACAAAAATGTGATTATTATGTTTTCGGCGATTATCGTAATTTTCGTTTTTATCGGTCATTATCGTGTTTTCTTATTAAATACATTGCAGTGCGTAACTATTAATAACTATTATTTCATTGATGATTCAATCATTCATTATCAACTAATACAATCTAAGAATACTCAACATACAAATAGAATAATTAACAGACAATTTCTGATTTTAATAGGCAAATGCCAAATAGTCAAATAATTTATTAAAATATTTTATAATTTAGGCGCCCCCTCAAATCGCGGCGCCCTCCCGCATTGCGGGGCCTGCAGGGCTCTAGTTACGCCACTGGTCCTGATAAACCTAACATTAAATTATTATATTTCTTATAATTTCAATTTTTCGACGATGCCTTTAAAGGTACCAACGTGCATGTTTCGTAAATCCGTTTTGACTCGTATACGATCTCTGAAGCCCAAATGGAGATAAATAATGACTATTGATAAGCCGACCTGTGTAAAAATGATCAGTTGTAATTTCCAAAATTTACACAATATATCGATTTTCAAATATCTTACCGATACTTTTAACGCACTACAAAATCTTAATTGCATGGAAGAGCTGCTATGTCTCAACAACTTCATGATTTCATACAATATTTGAAGACGATTTTGCGTTATTAACTAGTCAACAATTAACTGAAGTCTTTAAAATGCAAAATATTATACTTAATTTAAATTGTAGCATGTTGATCCTTGAGTATTCAACAATCGAGTGATTTTCTAATTTTAAATCGATTGATTTTTTTTTAATATAGAAATTGTGTGTTTTTCAAAACTCGAAAAGAACAACAAAAATTCTCAATCTGATTCTATATGTTAGAATAATTCTTGAAATAACTCATTCAATTAAAAAGTAAAAGAGCTACGAAGAGCTACAAAGCCCTTTTTAGTGAATTTTATTAACCTTCGGTAATTTTGGTTTTTATTTCGTATTCAAGTAAAGAATTGAGTTTTTTTAATGGTATACTCATTATTTTGAAATCTATAATTTTTACTAATTAAATTTTGTACACTAAAGGTTTATGGAACAATTAAATCATTATCGGAAATTGTTTTTATTACTTTTTATAAGGTATAATTAAATAATTATTTATAGGAATAATTTTTAGGGTATTTTCATGTTATTTAATGTTTTTTTTATTTAGATATTTAGATCATTGAACCCCACTCTCAAATTATTATCATTGGATATGTATATTTTTTATTAAAACGTTGCACAGTTTCTATTAAAAATTTGTTTATTTCGCAGATTTGACAAACCGTCGTATTGAATTATATCAAATCATCGCGCTATAAATACTGGGAATGCCATCGACCATGATTGATGACAACAGGTCACGTTTTTGCTTTATTAACAATAATATAAATAATCTTAATGTATTATCAACAAACGTACTTGAAAGGATGATATTACAATTATTACTTAAGTTCAGATTTTGTAGGAATTTCCTTTTTTTTCCATTGATCTAAGATGAAGCTATGTCAGCTCTAAATTCGATTTATACTACATAAAATGAAATGCTCTCAATTTTATTTTCGCTTTCTATTTCTTTTTAGTGACTTTTTTCTTATTTTTTGGTGTTTTTTTTATAGTTTTATAGAGCTAAAAAGTAGTAGTGATAAGGAATATTCGTATATTCAATAAATATTACTTTTATTAATTAATATGTTGATTATCTTATAATATTACTTGTATGATATTATTATTGGAATATTAGAAAATGTGAACTTTTTACAATTCGAATTCGAATACAAGTTGCTCTAGCATAAAATTTTTATTCAGAAAATACATTTAATAGTTTCTTAGCATGTCGATTGAAAATTAGCAAATTGTTTAGTTGATTTACAATAATAACAATATAAACAAAAACCATCAACGAAAAAATCTACGGTATGATAAATCCAGACGGAATTTCCGTTGATCGATTTGAATGGAAAAATTAATAATACAATTAAAATTACGAAGCATTATTGTTGTAGGTCATACCTATGTATTTTTAATGATGATTTCTCTGCGTTTAACTCGAAATTGATGACACAATAATTATTATTACGGACCGAAGTGTCGTCACCACGGTCTGTTATTGTTATTGTAGTTGCTCTAGGGTTCTTGTAATTATTTTGACAAGGAAACTTTTGCGCACTTCATATAAAAATAAAAAAAAAAAACAAAAAAACGTCTAGTCTACGAACCGAAGCGTATATACAGGTACACCTATATTCTGATTTCAAGAGTAGCTCGATAGAAATTTGATCATCTCCATAATATGATTATCCTGTCCCCTTCATCTATATACATTTTTTATCATCAATAGTCACATGACGAGGGTCGCCCAGACCCGTTCCAACTACTTGGGCGTTTTTTTTTTTCTTTACCTGCACATTTCGTCTCTTCGAACCCGAATTCATATGATTTCCGTTACTTGCTGTGCAATAATCATTATCGACAAAACAATAATTGCTTTTCTTACATGTATATATAGTTTTATAATTTATTCTAATCATCACCGAAAATCTGTTTTTAATCGAAAGTAGGGCTTCATATTTACAGTTTCAAAGTTTACCCCCTAATAAATAGCCTTGCAAAAACGTTTGGTTCGTATAACTTTTTAACCAACTGACAAATAAACGAACTAATAAAATAGTAATTGTGTATAATTAACCTAAACTTTATATATATATATTTAAAATAATATTAGGCATTATATAAAATATAATTCGATAAAAACTGAATAGTATCTGACTGAGTAGTTAGTAGAGATTAATATGTGAAATGGACAGCGGTTCAACATAGAAATGCGTACTTTCGTTGGACATGGCGGAAAATACATGGGTTGGAAAAACAATCTGATCAAACGGAAATACAGATTATTATATAATAATACATTTTATGCTATGTAATAAGCTTTAAGTTGAAATTTTAATATAACGCGTTTTACTGAAATATGACCAATAAAATATTATTACTGACTAACATAATGTTTTAATGTTTAATTAAATTATTTGAAATATAGTTTTCCTTTCACGACCGCGTAAAAAGAAACGAATTTCGTACAGCGTACCGTTACTGCGCCTACCGTCTGCATTGCACTATAATAAATGTACCTATTAATTTATTGCGTTATAACATGCTGGGAAGTTAAAACAAAATAAATAGTTTTTGGGCGTTTTTCTTATGTCAAGCCACAAACAAATAAAAACAAAAAATCGTAAAGGGGAAAAAAATATATATATATATATAAAAATAATATATTTTTATTACATGAAATAAATATACACATATTTCCTACAATAATTTCATAGTTATACTATTAACGTATCTAGGAGTTATTTGAAACGTAAACTAATACTAAAATATCTGGTGAGTGATAATAATAACATTGTTTAAGTTATGAGTGGAGTGAAAAAGCTATTGTTTTACAATGGTATTTATTTTTTATTTTTACATTTATTTTTTTTATTTTTCCAGTAAACACTTTTTCATATGAAAATACTTGTCCAAATGTTTTGACCAGCCACTTTTTGAATTATAATTTTGCACCATATGAAACTTTAAAAAGATTTAAAAAAACATTTTTTCATAACTCTCAATAGTCGTTCTACGCAGAATCTTTTGTTGAAAAAATAATTTATGGTTTCTCTAAAATTTAACATACCCACCACAGAACCAAAGAGTACACACGGTGCAAAGTATATCTAACTTTAATAATTAAGATATTAAATCAACAGTACGAAGGTAAAGAAGATAAATGATCTTTGGAACCATTTTTAATTTCCTTCTAGTTACTTTTTTAAACCTTTCTAAGGTATTTTTTAACCATGGGTTCGCTGCACATTTGCAGACGTACAACATTATCGATTAATAACAATTTAAAATGTTTAAAATGAAATCCATAAAATTAAATATACCATACGTCAATTGGCCAGCTTAACGAGCATCTCGGTTATTAATGAAAGTCGGAGACGGTATACACACCGAACGATTATTAATTATCAATCGCACTTGGTATATTTTTAAATTATCGTAACAAAGTATAATATAATTATAGTAGAGTACTTCGGTCTATTCGCAAATGAAATGCCAGAGAGGGAAAATGTCTCGTAATAAAGATTGCCATTGTCCAATCATTTGTACGTATAACGTATATTTAACGATTTTCAAAAATGAATATAATATTGTATAATTATTATTACTATTCGAATCACATATTCAGTAAAAGTAAAGCGCTTATTGTAGTGCGCATAAAATAACAATTATCGCGTCAAAACAAATACCTTTTTCTTATACAAGTAATAAAAAGAAAAAAATGAAATATCGTTGAAAAATTTTATGAACAAGGTTCACGAAATGAAATATTGCATTTGAATTCACTTTTGATATTATAAATAATATTATCGAACGCGTTATAATAATAATAAAATGGTTTTGTATATTATTACGGCAACAGTCCGGAGGAGACCATAATACGCGATATGATAATATATATAATATGTATGCGATATGTGCACATTTTTATGCATTCAATATCCTATTTATTTCACTTAAACGGGTATTTAGTAAAGATATATTATACACCTGTTTGATATATAGGTACGTAAATATGAACTCACCGGTTGTCATCGAAACGTCGGGTAAATATTAATATATATTTTTTTTTTTATTCCGCACAGAAATATTTAATAAATAATAATAATAACTCCACTGTATATTTCTCGCGTATACAAATAATATTATTATAATAATATAATATTTTATCGGTTTTATTCGTTTTTATTTATCACAGGCGGTCGTCGCACACACATACACACACTGACAAACCATACCTACACATCATATTTCATAATATTTTATACACTTATATCACATATTATACGAGACCACCCGCCGCACTGATAACCGAATATTATACACTCACACACGCACAAACCTATGATAATAGGTATAATATGTACGCAAACGTACCCATAAAACATATCTGAACACACGTGCGCGCACACGTGTTGGTATGCGAGTATTAAACACACATTTGAGCGATATTTTATTGGCACATTTTACGATGTTACATTAAATTAAAATAATGTTATTTCCAATATACCGTTTAGTGCGTGTGCCCGGGAATCAAAATGTTTAATAGTGTTTTCAGTCCCCCCCCCCCGCGACCAAGCGAGTCATGGTGCGGAGACAATGACCTGATAAATTCCGGAAAGAACCCCCTGGCCCTTGCATCCGTTGGACGGGACCCTATGCAAAGTCGCAAATTAGAATTGAATTAGAAATAACATTTAATAATAAATTACGTATTGATGATATAACAATATGTAGAATTTCGAAGGGGGGGGGACTCAGAACCCCTCATCTTGGATATGGCCATGAAAACTTATAGCCGTACAAATTATAAAAAAAATATTCATTATTTGTCTATAAATCTTAAATTCAAAAATTTAAGATACTTGAACAGAGTTCGCACTAGATCGTTTCATTAATATCGTATAATTATTATAAATTATAAGAAATTCAAAAAATTAATGGCTAAACAAAGGCTTCTATCATCTATGTCCTATGAAAATTGTCTAGAAAACAATAAAAGACCTATATTAAAATACACACATGACCGTGTTAAAATTATTTTTTTGTCAAGGAGTGAGGGGTCAAATCAATAACAAAAATTAGACATCTTAACGAAAAGTTTTTTATTTTGATTAAAAGTACGTTTTTAAACTTACTTAAGACAATATATATATATTATAAGTTTCATGGGGGATGAACTCGGAACCCCCTAGATAGGGTAATGGTATCGCCTTTATTGGATCTTACCAATGATAACCAACCCAATGCCATCGATTTTGATGAGAGTAAACCCCGATGACGACCAATTGAAAAATATATTGTGTATTATAATAATAATCGACATTTTAGAATTTGTAGTTGCTCAATTAAATCGAGTTAGAGAAAATTATACGAAGGTCGAACAACCCTCTCTGCCACATAACTTTTTTTTTGTTGAATTGTTTGTGTTTTCGTTCACAACTGGATGTAACCATGATATTTAAAAGGCGTATGATGAAATGGATTATAACCACCGCGTAGGTGTTTTGACAGTGATCACACGAAATTGATTAGCCTCTTACGACGAAAATTTAGCGTCTCCAGGTGATACATATAATATCGTAATATTGATCATTGAATACGAAGGTCATGTTTACGACTGATCATTGTAAGTGAGTAGGCGGGTAGTAGGAGGGATAAAGCTAATATTTGCCGTTCAAAATGCATGCGAATAAATCTACACGCGCGCGATTCTGTGTACACAGGTGGTGATGGTCGGACGTTTTGCTACGTGATTATAATAATAATAATAATAATAATATTATTATTATTATTATTACTGTCGACCATCACTCACGGCCGTTGGAGGTTTTCTTAAGTCATTTAAAAGAAAAAATACATTTTCTTTTATTTCGTTATGCTTTTAGGTATTATATTAATTTAAATTACTAAATCAGTATAGATACCATCGAAATGTTTGATTATATATATATAAGAGTGGAGTAAAGAAACTTATGATTTTACAATGATAAAAAATCAGTCAAAATATTGACAAAAAACGGTAAAATTTAATACTACCGGAACTTTTATAAAATTGAAGTTCGTTTTTTAATATAACATAAAACTTTCGGAAATTACTAAAAACCCCTGAATTAATACTGTATCAAAATTTCAAAAATATTTAACCAATTTTAGAATAATAAGAGAATTTTGAAAATATTGGAAATTTATAGTTTTTTGTACGATTTCAATTCTAATTACATGTATGTTTAATTTGTTTGAAGACATCTTGAAAGTCACAGGTATTTTTTTTTTTCTGTAACTGTTTAAAGTTAGCATTTTGACCGAATTCGTTAGTTTTATATTAAATTACATACTTGAACGCAAATAAAAGAAAATTAGTTCGCCTAATTTTGTTATTTTAAGAATTCAGCAATTTTGGGAATTATGTTATATTCATAATATTTTATCTATATACAGTGTTACAGTAATCATCCACCAGT
This sequence comes from Stegophylla sp. TES_Ste_2020, assembly GCA_025469315.1. Lineage (NCBI taxonomy): Eukaryota > Metazoa > Arthropoda > Insecta > Hemiptera > Aphididae > Stegophylla > Stegophylla sp. TES_Ste_2020. Next base: position 11,803 of record JAIPRM010008189.1, read on the forward strand.
GTTATAATGAACACTATTCAATGCTAAGGGATTCATGTTCAAACCTTGCCCGGTGAGCATTTTTCAACCATAACTGACCTGAACTGACACGATAAACATAATATAATTTATAAATATAATTATAAATATAATTTACTAATTATAATAGTAAATTTATATTGATTTCCGATAATTAGTGTTGTTTTATTATTTTATTATGATATTTATATTGTAATTTGAAATTATTTATGGAATATTTATTGGAGGTGTAAGGGAGTATACAAAAATTCCATCTTTGTTTTTCGTAAAAATTATGTGACGAAATAAATTTAAGTTCAACATTTAAGTTCAATGCGTATATTATATCAGTATATTATGTGAGATCAATGTACAATCGCACGAAATTGAAATAATATTGTTTTCCACTACACTGTGATACTATTACAAATTATTATACGTAAAATATTAAACAAAATTGATTATTTACACGAATATTGAATTGCTCATGGATTTTTCTGTCATTAAATAACAATTGTTTAACATATTGAATTTAATTAATACTGACAATTATTACTGTATATTGACTGAAGGTTCACACAGAATCGTTTTATTGAAGAAATTAATTAACGTTTCAATAAAATTTAACACAAACACCATCTGAAGAGCGAAAAATACCCATAGTGCGAAGTATGTCTGGCTTTTTTCGCATAATTTTCAAAATTTAAAACAATAATACACTACTATTAATAACTATTACAGGTCACTTTTATGTTGATAAAAAATAAATATTTTATATTTTTTATTTTTCATTATTATAATTAATTATGTTGTATTTACAAAGTGGAATGAAAAAAAATTAAGAAAAGGTTCCAAAGATGCCAATTAACATTGAAACATTGATCGAGTTGTCGATTTTTCAAAACACGTGTATAAACATTATTTCGCTAACGATCTCAATATATATTTGGGTTTCTTTTTCCGGTTGACGGCGCGTAATAATTACACACAATCATATTATTTATTATAGTTATTAGTTCAAATATTGATGACAATGTCATTTTTATACGCTATCTTAGCGTTAAATTATTATTAAGTCGAATTGCACAATTATTTCACAGATATACTGATACGTAATAATAAATATGGTTTAATACCTTATTGAAATAATATATATATATATAAACCTAGACTACCTAGACTTAGTGCATAATATGCTTAAAATAATAGAAACGTTACTTCTAGCAATATCGTATATCAAACCAATACAAAATAAGTGTTGATTATACAATGTATATTATACATTGTAATAAATTATCGCTAATGATTTTTTGATAGTTTCTTCGTTTTTCGAAACCAAAATAACTTCAAATCACTACTATAATATTATTTAAATTTATATATTTTTTTTTAATCTGAGACGAAGTTGTTTGTATACTATTTTAACAAGTGTGTAGGTATTGTCACGTTTCCATGTCATACAATTGAATAACGATGATTATAATCCACGAACATCAGTAACGTCATGCGTATTACAATCGCCGTTTAAGGTACAAAGTGTGAGCAGAATTTTTTTTTTTTGTTTTGATGTTTTAATGAAAATCCAAACATTGTATCATCAATAAATGAATAGAAATCATTTTAAATGTTTTCGGGCGCCTAATATTAATATTCACTTTTTCGAATAATAATAATTATTAAAAACGTAACAAAATAGTATGGGGGAGGAAATACCATGGTATAATTTAATTAATATTTTGATCTAAGGTAACAGGCTATTTGACTTTCTCACCTTAGGTAATAATAAAACTGTAGGGAAGAAGAAAAAAATGGATTTTTCTTTTGTTAAATGTTTTCTTATCGCGATCGTAAGTTACGACTGTTGTTTAGTTAGTTTCGACTTACATTCATTTTGTTGCTCTTTATTTGAGCGGAGATTTCGTTTATAAATATTGGCCTTAGAATTATATCTTATCGTTTTATTTATTTTATTTTATTTTTTCCCTAGAACTCAAGCAAATACTATTACACTCACAATTAGAGTTTGGACGTGAGCCGATGAAGTTTCAACCCGGAGACATGTTTCCGATCGACAATATATTATTATCACTTGAGTGACCGAAATTATTTGCGCTAATATTGTTGTAAATATGTCAATAAGTAAAAAATAAGCATTAAAATAATGCAATTGTTATCAATATTTCAATAGAATAATAATTATAATAAAATACATAGTTAATAACTTTATTTTGTTTAGATCCAGAAATGCTCTGCACTATGTATATATTACTTTGTTTTTTGGACGGCATACTTGTTTAATTAGTATTAAATTTTTATCATTGAAGAATTAAAAATTCCAAAATTATATTATAAAATAATTTGATTGCTTACCAAGACTTTTATAAAATAAAATTTGATCAATGAAATCAGTTTAATTTTGATAACTGACATTTTAAATCCTCATTTTAGTATATAAACTTATATATATACAGAATGCACGTACGAATTCATACATGTATAATATATTTATAAATAACTTAAAAAGGATAAAACATTAAGTATACTCCACATATTTACTTTAATACTTACAGTTTCTAATATAATTACCAATACGTGCTAATTTATATAAGTGTAAATTACAATAATATATAAATTATATTCATCTTTTATTTGATATTGATCATAATAAAATCTTTTTTTCCACATAGATAAATGTAATTATGTCTATCTTAATCAAAACTATTTCTATTTCAGATATTTAATTTTTTCATCCGAGAATTCCTAGTAAATCTGGGTCGTATTACTAACTCACAGAATACGTACTAATGTCGGAAGTAATATAATGTCACTAAAAATACTATGCCGCGTTTATGCGTACACAAACATAATAATATAATTAGAGTTAGAAAAAGCGTAGTAGTTTTTATAACAGCTGTAGTTAATGCGATTTGCGGTTATTAAATTGACCGGATAATATTGTTAAAATAATATCATTAATAGTTGTATACATTAATAATGCGACAACAGGAAAAAATCGTCAATCATTAATAAAATGTTTTTATCGAACACAATAATTAATAAAAACGCATTTCCTCACAATTTCCAGTAGATAACAATGCAAAAATATTACAGTAGATAAGGGGGAGGGGACAGTATAAGAATCTAAAACGAAAAACACTATAGTATTCAATAATATTGTATTGAAATGGAAATAAAAATGTTATTGGTTTTGGTTTTTATCAATCATTTTTGACGATATCGACGAGATGCACGTTTTATTTTACGCTAGAACTCCCATAAATGATTTATTTTTCCCCTTTTGCTCACCTCCCATTATTAATATTTTCGGCGTTACAGCGGGTTTTTGTTCATAAATCTGTCGAGGCAGTAAGCCCCTGGCCCGTGACCGTTATTATTATTATTATTATTTAAAGTCAAGGAATAATGAAAAAAAAAAAAAGAAAAAGAGAGTCTATAAGCGTCCTCGGCGGTAGTTTTTCCTCCGAGTAAATATCAATAAGGAAAGAATCTCCTTGTCAAAGAAGGTTTAAATATGCCAATATACCTACACACGCACACTCAAGCTTGTGTGTGCATATAATCGGTGACATATTAAATAGAAAGTGAAATTCAGGATCGTTGAATGCACATAGCAGTGGTGGTGGCATGGAAAAGATAAGTGTGAGCTTAAAAGAAAATCCTCCAACTCCTTTTTTTTTTTTTTAATAAACACATATTATTATTATACTTTCCATCGATCCGAGTGAAATAGATGAGAAAAATAATATTTAAAAACCGCCACAGTCTGCACATTAAAAGCTCATGACATAATATTACTGTAAGAGTATGGCCCCACGCAGTGAGTTTTGTCGTTAGTATTATCATTATGTTATTATTGTTATTCAATTGTACTCTATGATCTTGGCAACGTAGAAATCACGTGAATTTTGATAGCCCCGGAAAAGTACCGAAAAAATATATTGTAACATATGGAAAATATCACATGAGTAGATCATACTGGATCCTTTGTTTATATAATATTATTATTTTTTTTATATATATATTTTGTCCTCTAGTATAAATCTATAAAATCGTTCTGAGGAATTGGGAGTTTTTATGATCGAAGCATAAATTCCCTGCGTAGAATAATTCAATGCCACCCGTGAAACGACTTCCTACGATTATTAATAAATTGCATAGCGTTTGATACTAAAAACACTGGCTGAATGGACTTCACATGAGCCTCTGTAAAATTTTGGAAAATAATATCACCCTGGGTCGTATACATTATGAATATCATAATAAAAAAAAAGCCGGACATACTTCGCACGACGGGTGGTATTCTCTTGACGGGCGTATTAAATTTTAAAGAAACGATAAATCATTTCTTCAGTAAAACGATTCTGAACAAAGGAAATTAATAATATAAG
>JAIPRM010008190.1:0-16205 GCA_025469315.1 Stegophylla sp. TES_Ste_2020
TCAGAATATAAAAAATATTTTACCACATTAAAACAAAATAAATATTTAACACAATTTTGACGCCTCTCCAAAATTTGCCGCCCTATGCGCCTGCATAAGTCGCTGTGCCTTAAATCCGCTCCTGCCATTCTACAAAATCGTAAAAGTTTCAGGAGAATTTTATATTTCCAAAATAACGGCATGTCAATGAAACAATTATTAACTTTATGTAAGGTACACAATTATTAAAATCTAAGAAAATAAAATTACGCCAGCACATTCACACGCATCTTTTGTCGCTGATTGCCATCTCGTAGGAACAATTCGTTGTGATTATAAATTTAAATTTTGTGTAATTATCATTTTCACGGCCTGTTAACAAAGTTCGAAAACGTTGTAATATATTTTTAATGCGCGTATATCATTTAAATTGGGTCGGCCAACGCCGATTTTCAGGCCGCTTGTGTGTTTTGGGACAAGTCTAAGTAAATTTTCAGCGGGGTCCAGTCGAAATTCGAAATAACGTCCCTTTATCACGGCCGAATAAAGCGAACGGAAATGTGCGACGGATTTTTATTCATAGTGTATAATATTATTCTAAATACGGTGCGAGTGGTGTTGTAGTACGCGTGTGTGTGTCCATACAATGTAATAATAATAATAATAATAATATAATATAATAATATATTACATTCCACAGCGATCTCGATTCGGGCGTAATAGCGCATATTATATTATATTATAGTCGTTAGTGTGTATGTACATCGTTCACACCACCTGGTCGCCTTTTCATTCCGGCTCCCCACCCCCGTCGTCTGGGTTACCGACCGCCGCCGCGTGGCGAGGTGTGAGATGGATAATAGTAATAATAAAAAAAAAAAAAAATGTAGGCTCAGGAAAATCGTACACGACACGGCCAGACAATGAGACGTGCGCGCGCGTTATATATAATATATTATATTATAGTATGTGTGCACATGCACGGTCCGGCGAGGTGGAGGCGGCGGTGAGATGGCGGTGGCGGTGGTGGCGGCGGGGTTGGCAGCGGCAACCGGAGAACAGAAGGAATCCCACGAGCGGGGCCGCGCTGCGGCGACGACGACGACGACACCAAGTCTGGGAAGGAAGGAACGCGGAGCGCGGCGGCCGTAAACGGCTTTCCCCCCCGTCCCTCGCGCCCTCCACATCAACATCGTAAGCCGCCGCCGCCGTGTGTTTTCTCAGCCAAGGCGGCTGCGATGCCCGTTATACGCGACCGGTCACGCCGATTGGCCCGACCACATTCCCTTCTACAGCCCCGCCACCTACACTACCCACCCAGCAGTCGTAGTCGTCGTCGTCGTATCTTGTTGTCGTGTTGTTCGCCGCCGCCGCCGTCGTTGCTGCTGCTGCTGCAGGCTGCAGCCAGTCTTCGTCCGTCGACCATTACAACAATAATATTATCATATTAATATTTAAAATAATATTCGAATATACGTTTCGTTTCGTCGTTTACGCGTTGCTACACGCAATCGGCCAGCAGAGCTTCGTCGTCGCGTTTGACCGCATTCACAACTGCTCGTTGTTAGTATAGAATATTTTAATTATTTTTCTTCTATCCGCCGCGCACGATCGTTCGATGATAATCGACTCGGCTCTACTATTGCTACTATCGTTATCATCGTCGTCCGTCCGCGACGACGATAGCTGGTGTTTCGCGCTCGCGTTCCGTGTATTATAATCGCCAAGGAAATAGTTTTTTTTTTCCCATCATTCCGGGGCGCACGCAAACGAAATCCTCCGAAAATCGATCGGTCCGGTCGTGTCAGTGATGCTGCTCATCCGAGTCCGATCTTTACCACACCGTCGTCCCCTCTGTCGACGATCGTATGCGTGCAGAGCCGCTGTAAATGGTAATGTTCGCGAACATTTCGCAATCAATAATATAATAATATCCTGTTGTGCGTATCCGTCTCGTTGATCTCAGACTTGCCGAATTTATGTTTTTCTTATAGATTTCTTACCATAACAATAATAAAGTTATGAAAACGTTTTTAAAACTTTTTATCATTTCGTGCGTACCTAGTATGTTTTGCAAAATCTCATTGATTGTTGTCAATTTATGATAATTATGTTAGTATTTGTTACTTGATGTTCATTAATTTCAACCGTTTACAATGTTTTCAGTTTTACTATGAAAATATGGTAACATAGCAGATCATTGGGATTTCGTACACTCTTGGATAATGTTTTTTGTGAACAAAATTCATCGTGTTTGGATAATATGGGCTACTGTAATTACAGGTAATAATTATTTTCAGTATTTTTAATATAATATAACTTTTGTTTCAATAAGTTATTTTTATAAAAGTCTACATTATTAGGTGGAATTTAAATAAAAAATATGTTTTATTAATACAAGATAGGTACCAAATCATTTAATCACCAGTGTAAATAAGGGGACTGAATCATATTGACCCCTACATTGAATGTAACTTCTAAAACAATTTTAAAATATAGGTAGGTATCTAATAATATAGACTGGTATTTTGTATACATCTGAGACATAAAGTTGGTCAAAGATGACTGTGACCCTATTTCTAATTTCAGTCTGCAATAAGTCCTGATGTGTGGCAACCTTAGTTTAAATAATATAATCAATAGTATTTTTATGATTACAAAATATTTATCTTTAAGTTTTGTTAATAACATTTTACTTTCTAATTGATTGTTAAGACCTACCTATTTAATTGAAAACTATTTGAATAAAATTATATTAAAGAAGTTAAAATTGTGTTGTAATTAGCTTCCCTACTTACAGTAAATTTCAATTTTATAGTAACTTAATCTTTCATTATCAAATTTGCTGATAGGCAGTGTTGATAAAAATTATTTCATTGATATTTTTGAGCAAAGTAAGCATATTATATTTTAAAAGTGTTATGTAATAATAACTACCTGTTTAAGTGTTACCTGATACCAATAACTATAGTATTAAAATTGAAAAATGTATCTATGATATTTATTTTTATAATTCATAATTTTATCACCAATTTATGATACTTGTATGATATAAGTTTAATATTTTTACGTGTATGAAAGTGGATGATTTTCATGATATTTATTATATATTTTGGATTTATAATAAATTATGATGATCATAGTGACTAGTTATAAATACTTAGTCTACTCTTCTTTATTATGCGGTCTTTCAAAAAATATTTTCATAAGGTGCCCCTGTAGTAAATGTGATATTATTTGTTTTACTATTTTCAAACATAGTGGTCGCTGCCAGCTTTTTGAGTAAACTTAATATCTGGTTATTTTGGAATTATTAGGAAAACTTATACAAGCTGTTTGTTCAGTACCTAATTGAAATAAAATAGAATTTGTTCACATGCATGTTACAGTAGGTGTACATAATATGTTTTATTCTTAAAGAATTTAAAATAGTTAATAAGTGGACTGTTGGCTAAATTCTCTTGCCTACACTGAAAAATATGTGATAATTTGTTTAATTAAATTCAAGATTTTGAGTTGTATTATTTAAAATAATTTTAGTAGGTAGGTAGAGAATAAAATTTACAATTTTAATCAGATCTAACAAAATATCAGTTGCAGATTAATATTTATGTTATTTAGGAGTAGTTCTACCAGCAGTTCTTACATTTTTCTTAATTTTATTAAGTTAAATAAATATGTTGTCTAGGAATAGTGAAAGTACACTTCTTTTATATTCAATTGCATTCAATAATTGCTAAAAGTAAAAATTGTTTTGAAAATGTTAGGTACTTGATTTTTATATATATGTATATAAATTTAGGCATCTACATGAATTTCTCACAGTGAGACTCTGTAAACTTTTGATATGAAAATATATAATATAAATTTTTTGAATTTCATTGTATTATAATGTATTTTTTATTTTCATCAAATTAAATAATCAACCCATATATTTTTTTTTAGTATGCACCTGTGGTCCATTATGTCCTCAAGATTCATGCTCTTTACCTGAAGTTAAGAATAATACGTGTAGAGATTTGGACACATATATCAAGTGTATGAAAGCATTATCAAAAAAATGCCGTGGTGACATTGGTTATCACTCTGCTATCACAGTAACAAATGCAGAAATGAAAAGGTCATGTAGTGGCCATGATGATTTGCTCAGAAATAATACTGGTGAACATTCCCAATCGCCTACTTGTCAATTAATGTTCAATGATAAAGTAGAACACAAATTTTGTGGATTATTTGGTGATCCTCATTTGAGGACATTTGATGGAAAGTATCAAACTTGCCGAATTCGTGGGGCTTGGCAAGTGATAGAGAATGCATTTTTTGGAATTATGGTAACCAATGAAGCAGTTTTAGACAACGCAACAGCAACAGCTCCAACTAAGGTATATTATTTGTTTAATAACATAAAAACAATATGTCTAATTTAAATAATTTTAAATTTTAGTTAACGGTTATATTAAAAGCATATAAACCAGAGTGTACTCATCAAAAACTGTATGAAGCTCAAGGTGATACTCAACTACCAGCTATATTTGGAGATGGGACCTCTTCATCTGGACCACTTTTATCACTTTCCTGGCGCTCTGATGCTCCCAACAGTGAAACAGTGATTATACGCTTATCATATATTTCTACCATTATAACTGTGACTCGCGTTGGAAAGTATCTATCTATCTCTGCAAAATTACCTGAACCGTTGGCAAGAAATTTTAACCAAGAAAATAATGAATATGAATTATGTACTACTGGTTGTCCTATTACTGAACAAATAGATATTGGACACGTTACAATAAATAAACTAGATCGTGATCGTGTTGTAACTTTATGTCGCAATAGTGTTGGGCTCACCGGGCATAGACTGACTGATCAGTATTTAGATTGGTGTATATTTGACTTGATAACTTCTAATGATGAACAGTTCATCAATGCTTCACATGCCGCACACTCTGATGTATTATTTTTTGAACCACGGTCATTGTCCAATAGGACGGTTAGTATATTTGAGTTCAATCCTATACAAACAGCTGGCGCATGTAGTGCACATAGGTTAAGCATATTCTTTCTCGTAATCATTACATTGTACAACTTTCTTTGAGTGTTCCTAATATTTTAGTTAAATTTTTTTGTAAACATTTTGCCCTCCGCTTAAATACTTTTTAATTAAATTATTTATTTTTAAGTTTCCTTCCCAATGCTTATTCAAAAAACTGACCAATTATTTGATCAGTTTGGTTTGAATAGGCATTGAAATATATATTCTGAAGTAGGATTAATTTAACAAAGTAACTTTATTGACATATTTTTTAAGATTTATATTTTAAATTTTCATCTTTTGTGTTTCTATAAAGGTTGTATGAATTTTTTTAAAAAAAAGTTAAATTAACTTACTTTACATTTAAAAAAAATATTTGATTCCAATTTTATTATTTTCATGGTAAAGTATTAAAAAAAAAAAAAGTTAAACTATTTTAATTGTTTAAATAATTAATAATTCACTTAACATTTTAAACACTTAAAAAACATGTCTACTTCAATATTTTGCAGCTCCTAATCCTAATGTTATCCTATCTTTTGAATATATAAAATGTAGTTCAGTTATGATAGTGTTTTATACTTATCTAGAGTTAACTGTAACATAATTTTTGGTTTAGATAATTCATATGTTGGTTAATTAAGTCTTTTGTATATTTTAAAAAGTGTTACCATCTTATTGTATAAAGCGATGTAAAAACAAAAACAAATTATAGGTAACAATAAATAGATTTTATTTAGTACAATATGTCTGCTCCTAGTCCGAATTTTGTGATTTTAATTTAAATGTAATTTTAAGAATTGTTTTTATATTTTATTGTGTATAGTTGATTATATTTTATAGTTTTTTTTTGCATAAACATAGTTTTATATATTTATTTTAATTACTTTTTAGTTGGTGATTTGATTAAGCTGATATGTGTCAATTAATTTTTTATATGCTCATATACTTATATATGTTAATTTTCTATACTTTTTAATTTTCAAATTTATTTAATAATCATAGATTATTGTATATGTATTTTATATGTTAAGATGTCCATATAACAGTAAATGTTTACAGTCTCCATTTATTGTCGACTTTAACCACCAAATTTGGTGAATGTGGTTTATTTTTTACAAATAATTTATAATGCCTGCCAACATTTACTGGAATTTAGGTTTTTGTTGACATACACAATAAGTGTTTGGAGAATGTTGCCATTTTGATGATAATTTTGTGCTAGGTATTCAATTATTTATATTACCATTGAATTACAATTATTTTGATATTAATGAAAATTAACCATAGATATAGCTTTATTTTAATGATATAATATTTTAAGGTTAAGAATACAACTATTTTATTTATTACAAAATAATAAACTGTCATTTACTATTGAGAAGAGTTTCCCCATTCTTATAACCAGTTTGAGAATGTTGACTACCATTATTTGAAAGAGAAGTTGATATGTCTTGTCTCTAATAAATGGCCTGATTGGATAAGACTTCATTTAATAGTACCAATTTTTCTAATTATATTGAAAATTGATTATCCATGTACAATTGTAATTATCCTGTATTTAGTTCCTAATTATTAAAAGTCATTATCTACATTGATTACTATGGACAACATTTACCAATCAGAAATTTAAAATTTTAATGATTTTCTGTGAATGACTATTTAAAGACCATTTTGGTAACATTTACTCCGAGTTATGGTATATTTTGAATGGTGGCTGTCAACATTCCTCAAGAGTGGTCAAAACACTCACATATTTACTGTGCCACATAGTATCTAATTAAAAATTATTATTTTTTGAATGGTAGTAGTACAAAATGTATATATTATAGTAGTAATTATGGTATACATGCCTACAGTATTATTATTTTATAATTTTTATTTTTATGAATCCATTACAATATTCTAAAGAAGTAACACAAATACTGCCAAATGTCTAGATAGTCGTTTAATATTTATCAATATTATTAAGATAATTTTACAAATGTATTTAATAAAATAAATTATGAACAAATTACTTAACAAAATATATTTGTTTATACAGTATAATATAATATTTTATAATTTTATAGGTTTATAAATAATTTAAGAACGAACCATAAAAAACTAATTTGAGTTATCTAATTGATTTTGAATGTTTATATTAATGAGATTAAACAACTTTACATCAAAACGTGACATGATGTTGATCAAGAAATAATAAATATTTATTTATGTATTAAATTCCATGTATTGTGGTACATTTTGATATTTGAGTTATATAAGACATTTTTTTTTAGATCATTTTACTATCTTTTTACTTTTAACTATTTCATGACCTCCTCCCTTGTACCTATTAGTCTGTTTCTTATTATAGGTTTTAAATATAATATATTTTAATTTCTAATTTTCTAGAGCTTTTCTAGACTTCATCTAGAGGTAAATTGTGATTCAAAGAGTTGTTGGTTGAAATGTATGGACATAGGTACTTAAGTGTTTTAGTGTCCTGGGTGAATACAATTTTGGTGCCCCACATTCCACCCCTATAACAAATATAAGTTTTATTACTTTAACTTCAAACTTAAATTATATATTGCATTGTAAAAAAAAAATCCTGGATACGCCACTGACCCCTTACAAATTACTATCTGATATAAATATATATATATAAACAGTAGCTATTTTAAAATGTTGGACCCTCCCCAGAAAAATTTGAAAATACGCCACTGCCTACGCGTCAAAACAAAAACGGTCAAGTGCTCTAAGTGTCAGTGATACCACAAAAGTAGTAGAAAAGTATTCAATGTATGCTTTGTGGAGTTTTGTTTTATAAAATTTGAATTTAGTCGATTAAATCATTTGATGCCCAGTCGTTATTTAGATATATTTTTCGAATCAAAATGGTTTTTAGTTTGGAAACGCTTTGGGTGTGTTCACGGCATCTTTAGTCGTGGATTATAACCGCTACAGGTGCATGGAGGCGGTCCTCGTGGAAGACGGTTAGTAATGTTTGCATGTGAGGCAAGTTCGTGGGAATATTTCTTCAGTACCACCGACGTCACCACGAAAAAAGCTGCGTCAGAAAACAAAGTAATAATCATAAGATTGGAATTATTATTATGAGCAGGGCTAGGATTTATATGCTACAGCATGTTTTTTTTGTGATTTATAATTAGGTATTGATTTTGTCAGTAATGTCTACGAATCACCTCATAATGAGATAAATGGTGGTGTTTTTTTTTTACATGTTTTTTCATATTTTGAATAAACTGCATATTTTTGCATAATATTTTGATCATAAGAGTGTGAAAAATGCATGTTTTATAGTATATTTTGTAAATAATTTGTTGTCGTAGCATGTAACACACGTATTTCCACTACTGAATGTGAATTATAAATTTGTTTATAAATTTGTTTATAAATTATTTTATTTTATTTTATTTCTCAATTATATTATATTAAGACAAACAGCCAATCATTGATGAATTCCAATAAATAAATATTTTTTTTGTAACTATATTTTTGTGTTTATCTTATAAAAATGTGAATGCATATTTTTGCATATTTTACAATTTTTTATTGCATACAAATCCTAGCCCAAATTATGAGCATTAAAAATGAGGTAAAAAAAAGTGTCAAAATATGTACCAGTAAGTACGTATCATACTTCACACATCATTATTTTACCGGGGAAGTAGCCAGCACGTGTACAGCTGGAATGGCTAAATTTTGGTCAAAATCAATTTAGGGTGGCCAATCAATGACGTAGATGCAATTTTTTTAAGGGGGGGGATTAAAAATTCAAAATTTATGATAGTTTTCATCGAAAAAATCACAAGTAATATTGTAATTTTTAAAAACAAATTTGTCATTTTATTAGAAAAACAATTAAAACTTAAAACATAAAAAATGTAAAATTACAGTACTATAGTTCTGTCTATCGATATGCTGTACAGCAGTGTTTCCCAAAGTGGGCGATATCGCCCCCTTGGGGGCGTTAGAACCACCCAAGGGGGCATTGAGGTTACAAGAGCTCAATTGAAGGGCATTATAAAAGTCGGCAGTGACTGTTTCAATGTGAATATTTTTCATTCAGCAATCATATAATCGTTATGTTGAACGAATTATTAAATATATGGGTAATATTTAATTTGTCATTTACATACTTATAAATAAGTAGTCATACTTTATAATAAATACACATTTTATATGATTTCTTACTTTTTATCTGAATGGAATTATCGTATTTATGATGATAGCTTTGGTTGACTTAAAAATATACGGACCAAAAAAAGGTACCTAATTAAAAAAAAAATAATTTACGGGGGGCGGTAAGAGATTTTAAACATCAAAAGGGGCGTTGCGTAAAAAAAGTTTGAGAAACACTGCTGTACAGCATAAAAATACCGCCCACCCCTTATGATGATAACGCTCACCAAAAAGGTTACGGTTTCGGTGTTTAAAAAATTGCGGTTACGAGGTTATGATTCATTGAGAAAACCCTGAGTTCACTCAAAACCGGTCTCGAATACTGTCGACAAAAATATAAGTACGTACCGAATACCAAGGAGAAGCTCAACACGAACAGAATCGCGCCCATCGGAGTAGACCATGGTGCGTAAAACTCGAGGAACGTCACCATGGGCACGTATTCCACGACCAGCGAGTCCCCCCAGTCCTCGTTCTCCAAAATCAATTGGTTTTTCTGCTGTTGCGGGCTGTGATACTCGTGGTAGTAGAACTCGACGTCTTTGTTGACCGTTATTCCCTTGCGACCCGGGTTCGAGATCATCCACAGGCTTTCCGGACACCTGGTCGGCGAGATGCAACTGTGGTGGACCACGAGCGGCGCGAGATAAGTCGACATTTTCATTGGGCATTTTTTTTCTAATACTTCTTTTTCTCAGCGAATTTTTTTTGTTTTGAATAAAATTGTCTTTTTTTTTTCTTTTATTTATTTATTTGATAAAAAAAAGGTAAGGTAAGTCAAAGACAAGTAAAGTATGGTTAAGAAAACCGGAAATTTTTTTTACAGTGGGTATTCTCCGCTGCTCAGGTCAGATACATTTTGTGGGTGTGTTGAAAATAACATTATTATTGTTTTTTATATTTTTAAAATACTTTGCTCAGAATCGTATTATTAAAGAAATAATTTATCATTTTTTTAAAATTCAACACACTCACTAAGAGTATCTGACCCGAGGAGCGAACACTATACCCATGGTGCGAAGTATGTGTCTGGCTTTCTTGTCTTTGCTTTAATTTTTCTTGGCATTTTCTGAAAATCTTTAAAAAGTCAGCGAAATTACGAAATAAAAATTGTAACAATCATAGTAGGGTAATATAATTTTTTTCTTTTTTTTTTTTTGGGGGGGGGTGAGAATTCGCCACCCTTGGCACCATCATAACATTATATTTAAACAGTAACTCAAATGATATAATGGCTATAAGCACCTGAATTTTGTATTATATTGCAGCGTTCGAACATAAGAATGCCTAATTTCAAAAAAATCGCCTTTTTTTAATGATAACGTTTTCGAACGACAGCTGCTTTTAAGACACTAAGCGGTAAGTCCAAATTTAATAAAAACTAAGGTTTTTGTGTCTGTAGAAAGATATTTTCATTTTAAATGGAATTTATTAATGAAAAAATAGTTAATCCTGGAATGTATTTTATAGTCTCTTTTGCTGCGGGTCACTAAAATTTTTGTTTTGCAAGCTTCCCGTTCAACAAGTGTTCTTAATTTTAAAATATTGATACATATACATACCCCGAAATGAATAGGAGCCAGTAAAGAGCGACGAGTGTCCATATGAACCGTAAGAAATAAATTAAAGTGTAAGAATGCTAAAAAGTATAAAAAAAAAAAAAAACAATCGGTTACAGCAATTTACGCGTTACACGAGTTTGTGTTTGGATTATGGAACTCACGTAAACTACTCCGAAAAATACCAATATCCAAATGAACATGATGATAAATGAAAAAACAAATATCCCGGTATAAACATCTGTGGAGAAAAAATATTAGAACAGTAATACATTTTCCTACAAGTGGTAGAAAAATACTATTTTTTTTTCCTCAAACCAAACTTTATGGAAATTTAAATATAGATAGGCGCAATAATATGAGAAATGTTTTGGTAATGTGAAAAACAAATTTTTCATAAAATTTTCTTTTGTTCTCGGTTAATATTGAAATATATATGCTGGCCAAGCACAAAATATATATATTTTTTTAAATATGGTTTTTTTTTCGCTAACACAAATTAAATTATTAAATGCAACAACTTGGTCGAAAATTTATAATACACTTGTAAGTTGTAATAAACAAAATTTTGACCTATCATCATCGACTCAATTAGATATTATATTTCAACCAATTTTTTTCAAAGAGTTTCAACATCGGGAAAAACAACCAAGTAAACATAATTCAATTTCTATATTTAGTTATCTAAATATAGTTTCAAAAATAATTTGAGTGTTTAATTTATTTTAATTTAAATACTATTCTAAGAACGTATGGATGAAACCTAAGTTTGGAGGTTGAAGAAAAATTTAAATAATATCGTCACCCCCCCCCCCATAGGGTGATCTCACCGAGTTTGCTTGCCATATTTTCCTCATTAAACAAAAACCCTGAATATTATTTTTATTTATGTTTATTATGTAGCAATTAGTAAGTATGTTTAGCCTAAAAATCATAATTTTTTTTGTTACTTACAATAACGATCTTCGTTATATCTCGTGATATTCGATAAAATCATGCAAACTGCTAATGTCTGAAAAAAATTTTTACTATAAATTAATAAAATTTATGCTTGACGAATTAAAAACTCAATAATTATTTAATCAGTAAATTCACGTTAATAGTTTTATCCATTCGTAACCAAAATAATTTAACGTCTAAACTAAATTTATTTTTATTTACCACCGTAATTAAACGATGCTGTCTTTTGAAACAATGAATATTTATTAATTTATTGATGCCACATTCCCCAATCTATGAATGATCAATGAATGCATAGTAATAATTGTTTTAAAGCTCGTGTTTGTTTAGATTCTGAAATCTCAGATAATTACAAAATGTATTGGTTTCATGAAAAAAGATTCTGAGTGAAGCAAGTGACTCTACAATGATGTATTAGATTCTGAGTGGAGCGAAGAAGACAGTGTTTTTACAATGAAATTTATTTAGTTTATTTTTAATTTCTTTAGTAAACACTTTTTTTGTATTGTAATACTTCTACAGAATTTTCGACTAGAAACTTTTTGAATCAAAATCTGCCTCGAGATGGTATTTTTAAGAAGTCATTTTACGAAATTTTCCAAAATTTGGGAAAATTACTCAAAATTTGACAAAAAAACTTTTTGTTATTTTCTTGTTATGTTATAATAATATATTATTCGGTATAAAAAATCAAAAAGTCCAATACATATTATACATCATAGTATAACAACATAATAAAATAATAATTATAACAGTTAATGAAGTCACACAAAATATAAAATAAAATCTACATAATATAATAGATGTTATAATACATTTGGAGAAAAAATATCTGTACAAAAATTCAAATTAGTACATTTTTATGAAAAAAAATCTAAAACGTGCAAAATCCATGAAAAGTGCAATTTTGAGCAAAATAAAACTTACTTTTAATTAATAATTAATCAACATCACTTGATATTTTGGATTTGTAGCTTGTTGCTATAGAATTAAAAACATACCGTAAAAAGATGCAATTGCACGAGATTTCGGTCTTTAGTTATGTCATAAATGATTTTAAAAAAAAATTGTTATTGGAAGATTATAAGAATTATTATTATTCCACGTTCTATTTACCACGCTAACGGTCGTCAAGATCAATACTGTTTTTTCTAGTCGAGTCGAGATTTTTCCAATGAGTTTATCCGATTCATTTGCCATATTATTTTATATTCGATTGTGCATTGGACAAAACGAGTTCACGTTGATTGTTGGCCGTTGTTTATTTTGTATACCTCACGATGAAGTGTAGTTTGATTCATTGTTTGAGATACGATGCTATGAGTTTTTTGATATTATTAGCTGAAAATAGAATATAGAATAATATTTATATTTATAGGAGTAACTCATATTCATAAAAACAATATAATATACAGTGTCTTATACTAGTACAGTCCTAAAAAATCTCAAAAATCGTCAATATTTTTTTTTTTATATCATTATATTATAATGATGTTTATTTTTCCCATTCTGTAAACAATTTTTTTTCATTGAAATACTTTTACAAAAGTTTGGATCAGTAACTAGTAACCATTGAAGAACTTCTAGGGACAATTAATTATCTTCAAAACGTTTAATTGAATATTTTAAAATATTCAATTTATTGTTTTTAGCGTGGACAATTTTATGGAACGTTATTCGTATAATATAATATAGGTCTACTCATATTTTTATTTTTGTTAAAGTTGATCGTGGAAAATTTTCTATTGCACGGTAAAACTGATCACTTTGACGAAATTATAATATGGGTATGGATTATATTGTTGTCAATAATATAAAACTAACAATTATTACTGGGGCTCCACTCAGAATCGTTTTATGTAAGAAATGAATAATTTTTTTCTTTAAAATACAACACAACTATCAAGAGTATATTCCATCTGAGGAGCGAAAATTATTTGTGGACCGTTGTACGAAGTATGCCTGGCTTTTTATTTATATTTTAAGTGCACAATATTATTTTTGGTTTTTTTTTTTTACCAGTTATTCGTGTTCATCATTTGTTAATACTGAAACAACCTAATATCGTTTACGAGTAAATTATAAATAAATAACTTACCGCTTCGAGGAATCGGCTCTTTCTTGATTAATTAGATATGCCGTGTACAAGAAATCACTTTTCATTAGCTTTGCTCATAAAAATTACAAATAAAAAGAAATACCCTTTGAGTTTTGATCATTAAAAATGAAATTAACAAACATCAATGGTAAAATGACATGGATGTAATGTGTCAACGTTTACCGCCGGTGAACATGCGAATTTTTCTCAGACGCGTGGAGGTGTATCTTGGTGGTAAAATGGTGTCTTACCGGTTCGCCGACAGTAGTATTTTTAATGTATTTTTCAATACTTTTGTATGATTCATATTATCTAAATTGATATATTTTAACAATTCTTCATTTTATATAAAGTTAATACACACACACACACACACACACACACACACACACACACACACACACACACACACACACACACACACACACACACACACACACACACACACACACACACACAAAAACACACACACACACACACACACACACACACACACACACACACACACACACACACCTACACACACACACATACACACACACACACACGTCTCTTGATTTAATAAACAATGTTATTGCATTTCTAAAATATTTTATTGTAAGTGATCAATTACCAATGGCCAATTATTTATTAAATATTAAATCAGTCATTGTCTCTCCTCTATTAATGTAGAAACTATTTTTTACACGCATTTATATTCAAGCATAGTTTTTACTTACACATTTTTTTTTTCGTAACTATACACACATAGATGCTCTATTTATTTCTGTAATATACTAATTACATCTTATTAGTTGTAATAACACTACAAACATATCTACACACACACACACATATATATAATATATATAAATATTATACTTATACCTTTAATTGATATGTATACACGAGCATACATTTGAATTTAAATTGATATATTATAACAATTCATTATTAGCAGGGCTCGGGATTTATAGCACTTAAAATCATTAAAATAAGCGCTTAAAAACATCATTATAAAAGCATTCAAATAAGTATTTAAAAAACTTAAATTTAAGCAAAAATATTTATAAAAAAGCCGGACATACTTCGCACGATGGGTGTTCTTCGCACGACGGGTGGTATCCTCTTGACGGGCGTATTAAATTTTAAAGAAACGATAAATCATTTCTTCAGTAAAACGATTCTGAACGAAGGAAGTTAATAATATAAGAAAAATAAAATTTTCAAAAAATGTCCAAAATTTTTTTTCACATTTTCAAAATTTTCTTACGCCAAAATCTTTTTTATAGGATTTTCTATCTATGTTTAAATTTTCATAAAATTCGGATCAAAAAATGATGGTATCCGAGTATTTTTTGTCAAATTTTGGGTAGTTTTTTCCCAAAAAAAAATTGAAGAATTGAGAAATTCAAAAAATGACCTCTTTAAAGTACAATCTAGAAACAAATCCGGTTTCAAAAAGTTATTGATCGAAACTTTTGGACAAGTATTTCTATACGAAAAGTTGTTCACAGAAAAAAAAAAATAAACATCATTGTAAAAACACTAGCTTCCTCACTTCATTCAGAATCTAAAAAAACAATAAAATTAAAAATAAATCTTTATCTTTATACCATAAAAAAAAAATTAAATTTCATTTTCGAGACCGAGGATTTTATGGATTTTCTAAAAAATAAAATGTAAACGATATTTACAAATAGTTGAAATAAAAAAATTAATTAGGTAAATCTTTCCGTCATTATAGTTGAATGATCAAATGTTGAATGATCAAATGTTGCACGACAAAATATGTAACACGACGAATGCGAACGACAATCGACTACTAAACTTTGAAAATTTGAAACCAAAATATTATTTGTATTTATCACACCTATAAAAAATGCCGCGGACGGCGATGGATTATGCGACGACAACGTAGATAAAATAAAAATAATTTTTTTAATTTTAATTCTATCAAAACAACTTTGCAGGAGAAAATCATAATAAAGTAGAAAAACTGGTCAAAAAAGCAAAAATTATCAGAAAAACTTGAAATAAGCGTGTTCTTGAAAAATCGCTGAAAAAGCAAAAAAAAGCACTTTCAAATTTCATAATTGAACGTGTTATAACATGACATGATGCCAAAGGTTATTTGAACATTATTATTAGGGTACCGAAGTTATTGTACTAAAAAGCTTCAAAAATTGATTTCGTTATTGAAGTAAAAAATACTCAAAATTGCACTTAAAATTATTATTAAACTGATTTTTTTTTTTACCTATAAATTATTAAATAATATTA
This sequence comes from Stegophylla sp. TES_Ste_2020, assembly GCA_025469315.1. Lineage (NCBI taxonomy): Eukaryota > Metazoa > Arthropoda > Insecta > Hemiptera > Aphididae > Stegophylla > Stegophylla sp. TES_Ste_2020. Next base: position 16,079 of record JAIPRM010008190.1, read on the forward strand.
ATATAATCTATATATATAAAAAGAAGTGTACATTTTGATTGTCACCTAACTCCTCCGAAACGGCTGAACCAATTTGCTTGAAATTTTCAGGGTATGTTTGGACTATGCCGAGGATGGTTTACATTGA
>JAIPRM010008191.1:0-16204 GCA_025469315.1 Stegophylla sp. TES_Ste_2020
TAAAATTCGGATCAAAAAATGATGGCTTCCGAGTCGTTTTTGTCAAATTTTTGGTAGTTTTTTCAAAAAAAAAAAAATTGAAGAATTGAGAAATTCAAAAAACCTCTCTAAAGTACAATCTAGAGGCAAATCCGGTTTCAAAAAGTTATTGATCAAAACTTTTGGCCAAGTATTTCTATACAAAAATTTGTACACAGAAAAAAAAATAAACATCATTGTAAAAACACTAGCTTCTTCACTTCGCTCAGAATCTAACACATAAAACATACAGCAATAACAATGGTTTTGCTTACGATCCTTTTAATTTTATTAAACGCCAGTTAACTACAATTGATTGCATTTATAACGAGATAAATTTACCTATATAAATAATATTTACCATCATCGCCTTATTTAAGCAAGGACATTATGAGTATTTGTCCAGGGCCCATGCGGACCAGGAGCCCACAAATTGGATTTAATTATTATTTTAATTTTAGTTAATCACGTTAAATACGAAGAACATCAAGAACACATTTAAAAATATTTATTGAAATATAAATCATATTTTTCATTGTCACAAAATATAAATCAAAAAGATGAGAAATAATTGTACTAAAATGGTCTATTATTATAATTGACTGAGCGTTATTACTATAGAAAAAAAAAAATTATAAAATATGTGAAGATTTTGTAATACTTACATGCAAATATTATTCAATTTTTTATTAAATACTATGACTGGTTAATATATTTACTAATTATAATTTCGTTTACAATAATTGATAATAATACGCCGATTGTTTTCATTTTGTCCCTGGCCTCAAAAAATCTAAATTAGGCTCTGTTTACCATCTTCAACCTCGTCTAGATGGATTTAAAACTGTATATTTGACGTACTATCTTATAGACATAAAATTATAATATAGACCGTGCATCAGTGAAATTTATTGAATCTAATATAATATTATAGGCGAGGATGATTGACTCTTATTCGATTTTTTTAATGAGGTTATAAGAAATTTTTTTACATTCTCTGGTAATTAAATTGAGGCAATTGAGATGAGAATTAATTACTCTCATGATCTTAGATCGTAAACATTTTAAAATTAAGACGGACCCCATAGATATATTATAATATATTGTATGTCTACGTATGAGTATAAATAAAAATTAAAAAACGTTTGAGGAGTATTGTAGAATATATAACTTTAATTCAACTTTTAATAGAACTTCAAACACTGTAATTTTACAATTACAATTTATAAAATAAATAAATTATCATTTAGTTTCTATGTAAAATATGCCTCTTTCTTCTATATTTCTATCAATATGTTTTACACATGAATTTTATTATAACCAGTGCTAGGATGTTTATAACCATAAAAACACCACGAAATTCATGCAAATATGCTTAATAAATATCAAAATATGCCCTTAAAAAGTAAAAATATGACACTTTGAAATTTAATTATTAAAAATAAATGTACACTAAATTAATACATAATATTCTTTTTTACTCAATAAATTGATATACGCAAAACATTTTAAAATTGTATCGAATAATAATTTATTAAACTGTAAATTAATATATATCTATTATTTTTTTCAAATAATTTCAATAGAAATTTGATTAATTAGAATTTAATTTTTGCTGAATTTTTAAATATTCTCTGAATGGGCTTGAACGATAAAAGTTATTTTAAGTTTTTCATATAGAAATTTGCGTTTGTTTTCGGATAACCATTCGGATTACACATTTTTTAAGTAGAAAAACCTCGTTTAAGATCAAAGCAAGTACTTAAATTGTACACATAATTTGTAGTCAGTTCAGCTGGTAGATAGAAGGTTTTTTACATAAAAAATTTCAGCGAATTTCTATATTATTTTGATACCCTGATTATTGTTGAGAACATACTTATTATTTCTGTTGGTAAATAGCAAAACGTAGCTTTTATACAAGTAAAGTTGGTTTTTAAACTTAATATTTCGAACAATCGTTGATTGTTTGTTGTAGACATTTTGTCTTCAGAGTGTATTTTGAAAATAATTGATTTAAGACAAGCATAGTTTTTTCGTTTCCTGTCAATTTAGGTTATAGGGACAACAGAACTCCCTGTAAAATATTTCTAAAATATTTTCTGATTTTAAATCTATTTGTCAATTTTTTTCATTATTGAAATATGCATTTATTTACAATTTGTTTTAAAACATGTATTTATTCATAAAAATTGCTAGATATGCAAAATAAAATTCAATCCAACTGTTTCTATATCACACCGAACGAATAATATTTGCAATTCGGTCTGCAATGCGCACGACCAAAAGAAAATTTATTATAAAATAGTCTTAAACGTTCTAACCCTAATTGTGACATGATACATACCAGGTACGTTTTGGACGTATTCTATTGATGCACTTAAGTAAAAAACAATAACTAAGCATTATGGTAATTATTGTGTTTTTAAACATTAAATAATTAAAATTATCTAATTACATTGTTATGTTATCAACTGATATAATAATATACATATAGTATATTATAGTACTTTGAGATATATAAAAGAACAAAATTTGTTGAGTCTTGTGAAGATTTTTAAACTTTGACGTGTCTCGTTATTGCTCTGGTGCCTTCAATTGTTGTTATTTGTCGTTAAAAAATTATCTTTACTCAGATAAAATAATTTCTAATTATCTTTATCTAGATAATTTTTTAGTTATGTTTACACAACTTTTTATATTTTACTATAATTATTAGCGTGTAGAAATTAGTCAGTATTAATAATGTAATAATTCGAAAACTTTCTAATAACGAACAAAAACACAATTACACGGTAACGGTCACAGAGGCTATACATTATAGCAGTTGTATTGTGTGTACGTCCCAAAGGACCAAAGGGCATATTTTATTGTCTCGATTACATAAATGTGGAAAACGAGAAAGAATATTGAAAAATAATAAACCGACATGAAAATCGTAAAAGCTTTTTGTAATTGGAATTTATTTTTTCCCGAAAATTAATGTCGTTTTATATTGCAGACATTATTGCCGCGCATTAATAATAATAATTATTGCGGAAGATCGTTATCGTTTAAAGCGTTAAAAACACAAAATCGTCGTAGCATAACGCTCGGGGACGAGGAGAGACAATCGGGGGGTTAAATCGGGAGGTGTGAGTGTTATCTTTGTATACGAAAACAACCGAAATGCTGCCCCCGAGAGTAATATCGCGTTATTGCGTATTATCTTTATCGGAGTCTCCGGACTGGGTAATAATAGGAAATCAAAACTGCGCGTCTCGTACGTCTCGTTTTCGGGGTCGGTTATATTCTATTTCCGATCCCAAAAGAGTCGTTAATCTTCGACGACAACCGCGGCGGGTACACACGTAATATAATATGCGTGTGTCGAGGCTGAAAAAAGCGGTTTACGTGACTGGTGTACTCATTGTTCGTCGTAGTAATACGGTGACAACGTCAAGTCGTTCGCACGGATCGCGGACGTGGTCTAGCCTCGGTTTTTTTCCACTTCTCTCCCTGCGTCATCGTGCGAAGCTAATTTCGGTGAAAGCTCTTCGCGGGGTGTGTGTGTGTGTTTGCTAAAAGAGACTTATAGTGTGGCGCGCATAGTGTTGAAACGCTCTAGTGTCTCAACGGCGGCGGGCCGAGGTTTATGGCGCAATTTATGTGCTGTTGGTCGGCGGCGGTATAAAGATCCCTCGTTTTCGAAACTTTGAATTATTGAAGAATCGTCTGTGTCTACCCTCAAAAACGACCCTTCTTGGCAACCGCGGAGCGTGGTCACCGTCCCTCCTCACCGAACTCGAGAATTCTCGGGTATATGCGCGCGCCGCGTACACGGGTTTGTCGTTAGAGTAAAAAAAAAAAAAAAATAAAAATAAAAACGCGTTTCGCCGGCGGAGGAGAACGGTGGGAAAAAAAAAACGTACTTCTTATACTGTCGTACATATATACTGTATACGTTCCGAGGGGAATCGTTCTGTCCATCATCGTTGCCGGAAGAACGTCCCTCGGGGAATTCGCGGCGCTACACGTCTCTCACTCCCCTCCGGTCTCCCACGCGGAAAGACGTTTTGTTGTACATTACGGTGCAACGATGTTAGTCGCGATTGTCGATCAGATAAAAGTTTAATATAGCGCCTTGTTCGGCAAATCGGACGAGGGAGCACCAGACGGACAGATCGTCTGCGAACAACTGACTTGAGAGTTACAACAAGACGTGTATTACGGCATGCATTACGGCAGCGGTTCCCAACCTTTTTAGCTGTGCGGCCCACAAAATTTTCTATAAAATATTTTAAGGCCCACTAACTAATTTATACATAATAAAGCTGAAAAATTCAAAATACACAAACATAAATAGACACAATATACGTATGATGTATTACAATAAAGACATCATATTCTGTTAGTACTCAGTAGCAGTAAGAAAAACGTTCTGTAATAAGAACAAAAACCAAAAAAAATAATTTTTTATAGAAAAATTAAATTTTTTTATTAAATTCATGCACAAAAACAATAGGAAAAAGTCGAAAAACTCTATGCGATTTTTGAAATTGTTTATCTTTCACGATGGTCAATATCAGGGTTTTATTTCACCTAAATAATTAATCTATTTCATCAATTAAAAAAAAAAAAAAAAAAAAATTATAATTAAAAAGGATTGTTTACATAAATGAGTTGTCGAAAAGTCTATCAAAATAACTCGGTGAAATATTGGGAATGACAGAATAATCTTTTTGAACCCATGTCCAAAATCGAGCAAAAATTAGTGGTTTTAAAAACGATATTAGTGCCGCCTGTTCTCATGATAGTTCAGTTAACGACTTCTAGTAAGTATTGATGAAATTTTCAATTTATTTTTGTAGGCTTCTTAATTTTTATAATACAATTTAAATCATTCAATATATTATTATAAGAAATTATTTTCGCTGTCATAAATTAAAATTTACAAATCCTTAGCTTAGAATCTTGACTAGTGTCCGCGGTCCAGTACCACGTTGCTTGCGGCCTACAAATGGGCCGCGGCCCATAGGTTGGGAACCGCTGCGTAACGGATATATTTTGTAGTCGACCGGTGATTATAATAATAATAATAACTAGGGAACGGATTTATATGCATTAAAAATCCTAAAATTATGCTTTTAAAATGCTCTAATATGCTACAAAATATTTTTAAATATGAACGTTTACGTTTAAATATTATGCAAGTTACGGATTAAAATTATATCAAAAATCACTATATTATACAAAAACATGGAAACCAATCATTCAGCGTCGTGCGTTCGTGTGTATTATTTTTACGTGTCAGTAAATTGTGTCAGTATATATATAAATATATTTTATTTGGTATCATAATATGGGTATCATATCATATCATCGATATGCGCTATAAATAAAAATATGCTCTATAAAAGTACAAATATGCATTGAAATATGCAAAATAATTAAAAAACGTTGAAATATGCAAAATACAGTAGGTAAGTATTATTTTAATGAGAATGATCTAAATCGGGGATAATATTCTCATCAGATTTCAAAAAGTTTATTTCAGTACATATATGCATTTGCATATAAATCCGTTCCTTAATAATAATATAACAAGCGTCGAATATTTGCCGTCTCGTTCGGAACTCGTAATTACGTATGAATTCAATGCCGCGATTACGCATTCGGCGGCTCTTGTTTCGTCGGGGGTCCATTATTATTCCTTTATCGAATCAGGGTTAATACTTATATTTTGAAAATCTGGTTTCGACGGTTTCGTAAAAATTCAGTATATTATGTTACATAGTCCAATCGGTTAATGATTACAAAACAGTATTTCGTTTTTTGCCAGACATTTTTAAAATATATTTTATTTATACATTCATCTTAATTCTTAGTTAATAAAATATTGATAGGTACAGGATATTATTTTAAATTTTACTCATATTTCATCTTAAGTTTGTGGGTTATGTTTAAAAAAAAAATCTATCTGCTAATAGGTACCTATAAGATATTTGTCAATTTTCTAATAATAATAGAAATTCTAAAGACTCTAATAATGAACAAAAAAGTCATTCTCCAAGTGAAACCAATGGAAATAGTGAATTAAATATGAATTAAACTAAAATTTAGTACGTATTAAACAAATTAAAAATATCATATTAAAAGTGAGGTAAGATTTATTTATATAAATAAGTAACTCCAATATATAGTCTTTTGTTATCTACAGTAAGAATGGTAGAGTTTATACAGAATTTGTTTGCGAGATACCAGCCTGTAGATAATCCTCACTGATCATAATGTAAGATGTATAAATAATAATTAATCAATAAATAATAATATATACTATGTGGTGTACATAAATGCTTAGTGTACAACAAAAAGTATCATAATTTAAAATATTAAAATTTAGTTTAACTAATTAAAATTGGTAAATTTCGTTCTTTGATGTTTCATCATTAATTTATTTTATAATTATAAAGTGTGCGTAGAAAAAATAAGTAAGATACACATTTTTAATTACATTCTAGTCTTATATAACTTCAAATCGAGTGAAAATGCTAAAAAATAATTTTGTAAAGAGTAACATTTATTTTTTGTTCCTGTTATTGTTTATCAAACGAACCATAATTAAATATAACTGTGTAATCCTTACTAGCAATACGATAGAATTTTATTAGAAAAGTTACTGCATTACCGAGTCTTTTCGAGTCTTCATTAACTACAATAATCTATATTTTTTCATTTTCTAAAATGATCTTACACGAGGGTACTTCATTTAATCCTTTTTATACTTTCATACAGAATGAAAAGTTAGTTTTGAACGTGAACAGTTAAGCTACTCAATAGATAGACATAGGTTTACCACGTACATTTTGCATTGTTTTTCGAAAATGAGAGAAAAGATTTACAGTGGAATACGACTTAATAATAATCCGTATGAGTGAATTTGAAAACACGAACAACGTTTTTACAACCATTGTCGAGCAACTGACTTGTTTGTTTTTTGTTCAATGACACAAGCAGTAGTTGATTTTAAATTGTAATTTTTGCCCTTTGGAATACAAAAGTTTGTAAAAATATTCTAATATTATTTATAAACATAGTATTGACTTAAATTACATTGAAAACAAATTATTTTTACATAATTTAAAAAAGGACATATTTCGGATTAAATTCGAGAGAAAACTATTATATTTAAATTATGTAACTATATTTAAATTTTCATAAAATTTGGATAAAAAAAGATAAGCGTTTAAGCCTTTTTCGTCAAATTTTGGGAATTTTTTTCTCAAATTTGAGAAAAAAGAGGTGAATTGTGATTGAAAAAGTTGCTGGTCGAAACTTTTTACAAGTATTTCTATATGGAAAAGTGTTTACAGAAAAAAAAAAATAAGAAAGAAAATAGAAGATATAAAAAATAAAAACAGACATAATTGTAAAAACACTAGCTTCTCTCAAAATCTAAAATTTGAATTTTGGAGGAAATAAAATTGTCCTTTTTTATTTTATTATTGTGCTTATGGTGATATCGTAATAAGTAGCAAAAAGGGTTAATTTAATAATATTACCTAGGGTCGATATGGATTCCCAATCCCACCTTGTATATAGAGTGATATCGTGGACAGTAGAACACTCATTATTTTAGAGCAACAGATCCATTGTATTGGAAGTATGGAGTTTTATTTTTTGACTTCGAAAAATCTGCAAAGTTTAACTATTAATATAAAAATGCATTGAAATATAATTGGGATAACGGTTCACGCGGATAAAAATGGACGATGTAATTTAAAGAAAAAACTTGTTTTACTCTACCCTAAAATTCTTGGATTTGAAAACTGTTTGATAATTTATTAAATGGTATGTATAATTATTTTTTTTGTCTAATTGAAAAAATAAAATTCAAATATAATAATGAGTAAAGGAAAATTTGTCAAGCGTTTCCATTTTTTGTGATCACATTACAAAAATACTTATGATTGGTGGTAATAATTATCGAATAAATAATTTGAATGATAAAGGAGACACGAAGGAATATTGTGAGATGTTCGATTAATTTTTATTTTTCGTGAATTTTTTTATTTTATTTTGTGATTATTTTTATAACCGTTTCTGTGAATTACAATTTGGCTGAAAGTTATGCCCAACAATTTCAAAGATCGTAAACATCCTTCCTGTGGTATTTTAAAAAGGCCAAAATTGAGAAAAACTACCAAAAAAACGGTATGTATAATCGATTTTAGTTATTTAGTTGTAACTTTCGAAGAGTGCCTCCATGTCTCTAGTACCTATATGGAGGTAGAAACTTTAAAATTTTTCTCCACGTTAAAGAAAGATCTTATACAGATGTTAGGTATTTGAATAAATCACTTTTTTAGGAGCTAAGTATAGAACTTTGAAATTATAGGAGATTTTGACTTTTGAAAATAAATGGGGGGACAATTTTTTTGATATTTATAGCACAGACAGATAACTACGTGGCAAATCTTTTGGCAAATGACAGTTTTTAAATTGTAAATTAAAATAAAACCTAAATAAAAAATGTGACTGTATGCTAATATTTGAAAATATTTTGTTGACATTAGTTGCAATGTAAACAACTTGGGAGATTGTAAATATAGACGAAAATAGTACATATCATACTATAGAAAAACAAAATTGTATTTTTGTTTACGTTTTTCTATATTTGGTGATTTTCTTACACGAGTCGAGAATTGAAAATTTTTTAAAAGTGTTTGAGAATCGCAGTACGGTCTACTTCACTATAGGTGTAATAGTCGCATTTAACTGCTTAAATTTCGTTTTGAACGTGCGAATCCATTATAGAAATAGGTGTATGTTCTTTAATATTTAAAATGTAATCAAAAAGTCCGAATTGGCCGGCACAAAACAGTAATTTTGACTGCATTCGTCTACCGCGTGGAAAAATAATAGAATTTCTGAACGCGGAGTTTGAGAATTTATTAAAAATATAAATGATTACAGTTATAAATATTTAGGTTAAATAAACTCTTTAGCCGAATTTTCTGTCACGCATCATTATAATTATTTATAACTTTGCCTAATTGAACAGGCGTGTAAAGTTTCTCGTTAACGTGTTTCGCACACAACAGGTAGCGATAATTTCGAAAGAGAATATTTCCCAGTAAAACGTTTCAATTAGTGGGTGGCTACGATCGCGTGTAAAACGACCGTAAATACTTTCAGTCCCCTTTTCTCAAATTATTTTCTACCTAGGGTGGCAAACTTGTGGCGAGGGAACGAGGGCTAATTTTTAAAAACGAAAATATATACTGACTCAATTCAGGGAATTTTTTCATGTATCAAAATTGTATTGGTATCATATTACGACACGAGATGAATAAATTTACAATTACAAACAAAATAAATGTTTTCATTGTTGTATATAAATAAAACATGCTTTTGCGTTAAGGTATTTTTTTCATATTTATTATTTTTGTGAGGTATAACTAATTTCGAAACCGATTTTGAGTACCGGTTATAAACGTTAAAAATCCGATATCAATATTGGAAGCAATATAGAAATACGAAAAATTCAAAACTGTTATTCAAAATTGAAAACAGAATCATAAAAAATAAAAACCGGTATTCAAAGTTGAAGACAAGACCGTAAAAAATAAATCCGATTTCTAAATTTGAAGACGAAATCAAAATGAACAAATTCAAAATTTTAAAATTAGAAATAAAACGATGAAAAACAATAACTGGTATTCCAAGTTGATAGCAAAATCGAAATAATTTCAAATCGGCATTCAACATTGAAAGCAAAATCGAAATAATTTCAAACTGATAAGTAGATGGTCTATGGAAATAATTAAAAACCTATATTCAAAATTGGAAACAAAATTGGAATATTCGAAAACCGGTAATCAAAATCGAAATTGATTTTTTTTATTTTGGCTTCGAAGCCTTTTTTTGGGTTATAACCCAATTTTTATTTAGTGTTATTACATAATAAGACCATTGGTTAAATTTGAACGATATTTGAACTTGATTATATTCGTTGTGGAAATAATCGATTTACGAGAAAACGTCATTCCGAAAATCGGAATTATATGTTGGGGAATACGTTTGAATATTTCAGAAAATTTCGATAAAAAGAGTATCAAAGTAGTTATTGTTTTTAAGAGATTTTATGATAATCGCATTGTCTGTTGCAAAATCTTTTGATTTTGAACATCCATTTTCAATAAAATTAGTTAAAAATGAATTTCAAAGACTTGTTTTTAGCTCGCGATGTTAAACTTATCCGTACAGTTCGCAAATATATTTGTGTTTGCTACCCCACTTTTATAAGATAACATATTAGTTTATATATTATTTTAAACATATTATTTACAAGTGAAATTGATTTAATCTATTAATATTATTAATATTCAATATACGAGTAGTTATGTATTTTTCGCGTTTTTATCGATATTTTGAATTTACGATGCCAACGCAGGGCATTCACATTTAAATTCAAAATTTTATATATTAGACCTAGAACAGTAAGTAATGATCGCATAAACTAAAAACTTCATATCTGACCGTGAAAAGTCAATGTTCAAAAAGTAAATATTTTTGCATAATTTCACCAATGATAATTCTTATATCAATAATTCTTTCAAAATCACGTATTTTAGAAACATTTACGTTCTTTAAATACAGGGTGGTTTTTTTAAGCGTGTCCACCCCCTCTTTTTGCAAAAATGCAAAAATTGGGATTTTTTTTTTTTTTTAAATGTTCAAGTCGCTATAAAAGCGATGTTTTCCATAACTCATTTTTCCATATTACCTTAAGAATATCCAGTAGAGATACAAACTTTTGTTTTTCAAATGGCTACCTCTTATTTTAACTGCGGAATTTGATTAGGTTTATTTTTTTGTGAATTTTGATGTATTAAAATCAAAATTTGAACGATTAGTTTTTGAAATATTCAAATCAAATGTAAATATTAAGGAAAATAGTGTGACACTTAATATTTTGTTAATTAGGTATCCATATTGTACATAATTATTTTGAATGTACATAATTAACCTTTAATCAGAAGTTATTAAATAAATCGTACCATGTACCTGTTATGTTTTACAATAGCAAATATAGGTAAATAAGATAAGACGACCTTACTAGTAAATTAACTAATTATATAGGTATTTAATTAATCAAATAGTATGTGTCCAAAACACTATCAAATTTTGATTTCAATACATCAAAATTCACAGAAAAATAACCCGAATAAATTTCCGTAGTTAAAATAGGGAGTTGCTATTTGAAAAACAAAAGTTCGTATTTCTATAGGATATCTTTAAAATGACATGGAAAAAATGAGTTATGGAAAATATGACGTTTATAGAAACTTGAACATTTTAAAAAAAAAAAAATAATAATAATAATAAAAAAAATATTCTAATTTTCGCATTTTCACGGCAAAAAGTAGGGGTGAGCACTCTTAAAAAAATCACCCTGTATATTATTTCATTAAATTATATGTAAACGTTTATTTTACATAAATATTTTGATATTTAATAAATCTATCATTGTCATCATTACAGAATAGGTGTGTTATTTAAATATTAAGTCATTATATTGTAGAACAACCACAACGGGACGACCTACTCGTGAATACAATGTAAGTAGATTCACCCACCATATTGTTATAATAGCTTCACGTATCGTTTATCATTAAGTCATATGGTTCCATCAAATTACACTTAATAATAATGTTTTAAGGGGTGGCTTCGTGAAAGATTCGGTTGACATTTTGTTATTTTATTTGCCAACTATCACATTCTCACTCAGAATAAAATGAAACTCAGTTCATATAATATTACTTCTTTAAATCAAATATTCAAAATACTTGCAACCGTTTTAATAGTAATTAGATGCTTTTTTGAAATTAATATTTTCGATTTAATGTTATATGCTATTAGTTTCAATTCAACGAAATACATGTTCAATGTTTAACGTTCATTAATTTTATTATTTTTTAAGTTTTAATTCAGTGTATCGTTTTTATTTTGTCTTTGCATTTCATCAATTATAAATTTTAATAATTTTTCAAAATATTTAAACAAAACTATAATTGAACAGAAATGTGTAAATTTATTACTTAACAATATACGTGAAGTTTGTATATATTTTTTACTTTATATTTTATGTATATATTTTTATACTTTTCTCTTGATAAAATATATACAATTATATTAGTAAAACGCTTTTATTTTTTCCATTTTCATATGGAATTATTCGAAAAAAAGTTTTTAAAAATCTTCATTCAATCAAATATCTATTTAAAGCTATGTAATGAATTAATTTACATAGACAGGAATATTCAATTTTTCTAAATTTTCTATTAAGGTATCTCAAAAAAGTGAAGAGCATCAATTTAATTGTTAATTGCTAAAAAATTTTGAAACAGCCGTTAATGACCAACATCAATTTAACGAAAAATATATAGATATCTAAATGATGCCATGTTTAACTTAGTTTTGTTTGATACTTGAAAAAATGATATGGAGGATTTTGAAAAATGACCTTTTTCAAATACCGATTTTTTATGTAGTACAATATTTTCAAAATTCAACTATTGAATTAGAGCGCATTTACATATATATATATATTCGCATATATATATATATATATATATATATTTGGATGGACAATATTTGTTTTAAATTGTTTACTTTAGAGTATTTAAATTAAATATATGTGAAAAACTACTATTATAAAAAATCTATACATCTAGAATTTAGCTTCTAGTTATGTTATGACTCGGGCTACGATTCTAAAGTGCAATAATATACAAAGTTTGAAAATATTAAGTAATTTTAGTCAATATATTTCAGTAACTTTTATAATTCTAATCGTTTTACTTCCTTTTTTGGTTCCGGTTATCGCGAATGCATTACAAGTTCGATTATGACGACTCTCATTAAACGCGTTTGTAATATAAGGATATTTAAAATGTTAGACGTTGTACTTAGGTCGTTTGTAACCAATATGGAATATTGACAGATTTTATAGTCATAAGATAAAATGATCATACATTAAAAAATAGATTGAATATTACTTAATTTAAATTTTTCTAATGGATCGTGGTTAGGTTAAATATGTTTGTCAAATATACAGTAGTCTCACTTATCCGGACTAGATGGGACCGGATTCTTCCCAGATTATCGAAAATCCGGATTAAATTAAATGCTTTTTGTTTCAACTTACTAATAAATATTTTTCCAAAGACAAAATAAAAATAATAACTCCTTCATCTATCAATTAATATCTGTCTTATATTAGATCAATACAGTCGACTTATATACAATCAACATTGACATAAATAATTTTTATATAATATTTATGTGTATGTATATATACATTATTTAGGTACTCAAATTTTCAGTAGTTTTTCTTTGTTTTCTGAAAAACTGTTTAAAACAGAGAAAAATAACTTTTTTAAAATGCGGCCATGCTAAGGAAATTACCAAATAGAATTATATTCTAACCGCGTATTGAGCAGAATACGTTTCCTGTTGTAGGAAAATAATTATTGTCGAAAAAAAAAGAAATAATAAGCATTATTGCAAAACCACTTTAGCTCTACCATTCTGGTTAGAATCTAAAATGATAGACTTTTAGATTTCTATTACTATTTTTTTTTTTATGTTAAATGTATCTTGTATAGGTGCGAATTGATTACCCATCTCTGTACATGCCATTGTTTAATGTATACTTTGTAATTTGGATTTATTTCCGTTGGTAAATAAAATATTATTGTTATTATTATTATTATCATGGGTCAGAACATTCAGAACTGCCCTTTAGCGCAAGCTGTGGCAGCTGTGCGATGCGCTGAGACCACCGCGATTGTCCTTCTTAATCGTTGTTTAAGAATTTCTATATTGTCTATGCAGTTTTATTGATCATTTTTTTTTTTTTTTTATTTGATTTTCAGCAACATGTGGACTCCGGTAACGTTTACCAGCGACAATAGCGTACCGCCGACCAGATCCAAGCACAGCGCTGCTGTGCACGGCAACCACATTTATGTGCTCGGCGGTCGAAATGGCAATTGGCCCCTAAAAGACATATGGAGATATGCTCTGTGTAAGTATCGCACGTGATCGGAATATGAATCGCCTTTAATTTCGTTTTGACGTGGCGGACGCGTACAACAATCGAATTTACAAACGTTCCGTGATAAATTTTCCTCGGGACAAAGGGGATTTGTACGTTTTAAATTATAGTGTGTGCCTTTAATTAAAAAAAACAGAAGAGCTTTCTTTTTAATATAAAAATAACGATCCCGTTTTTTTTTTCTCGAAAAACTACTACTCGCATTAATTATTTTTCAAACAAATGACAAAATAATATTATTGTTTTTCCCAATTTTATCCGTTTCGTCGTACCCGCGTCGATGTCAAACCAAAACACACCTGGATCCAAGAGGAAGGCAAAAGGGCCAATTACTCCTACCCTCAACTACCCCCAGTGATTAAATATATTTTTCGGTACTTTCGAGTTTGCGCATGTACAGAAATATTTAACCGAAAACTAAGGCCATGTTTGCGTAAATAATATTATACCATAGAAACATTTGGGTAGGTATCAAATGCTGCTTCGCACTATTCAGTTGAATTCGATAACTTATCCTTAGTAATCCTAGTGTGTCGGTGATCATGAATGTCAATGCTCTGAAAGTTTTTTGAAACCTGACGTAGGAAAAAGTGTCATTTCATGGAGCTTTTTTTTTCTTTAAATTGAGAGTTCTTTCCGATTTAAATGCACATGTAGAATGAGAGAAGGGAGTTATAGCATAGCTCTCAATTCCTCGGGTATTTTTTCTATGAAATATCATACCTAGCAATAAACATAATAAAAAAAGCATTAAGTATCAAGACAAATTTAATTAAAATTTTCAATTGAATTATCGAAGATATAACATTTTTAATCGCGTATATTGATACAGACAGATCTAATCCGTAAAAGTGAGAAGGAAAATGTTTGAAATCTCCTGCAGAGCACTGGAACACGATCATTATTTATTCAATATATAAGTAACACTTTTTGAAAAATTGTGTGTTTTGGAAGACTACTTTATGTACGCATCAGGATAGTTATGTTTGGGTCACTTAAGCTCATCTATTAAAAATCCCTGTACGCATTCGAGTTTGCTTTTGATACACAAACGATTAGCTTCTGTATAACATTTACATATATTATGTTTGATGCAAAATCGTAATAATTAATACTGAATAACACATGTAGACCGTAGTACAATAATAATCATATTATAATAGCTAAATAAACGTAATTTCTCAGTATAGTTTTTCAAAATATCGATGTGAAAGTTTCGAGCAAACAATTTGAGTTTATTTTTATTAAGCTATGAAATTGGATAGTTACTTAATACCTTCAAGTTTAAATTGAATATACCGAACGGTTTTTTGTACAGTAAATTGCAAACGGATTTACGAAATAAGACTTTTCCTAATAATTGCAAAGTTCATCGTTGTATAAATGTTTGTTGTTTTTGTGCACTTTCGTTAAAAGTAGAGTACGTATTAAAATTACAGTGTAAAAATATGCAAATTCATTTTGATTAAAGGCTAAAAAATACATAAAGAAAACACTTTGTTTGCAATTAATATTGAACGAAAACTTTTCGAGGTTTTCTTTTTTTTTGAATATCATCTCACGGCGTAAAAGAGAAAAGCTGGACATACTTTGCACGATGGGTGTTCTTCGCACGACGGGTGGAATTCTCTTGATGGGTGTATTGAATTTTAAAGAAACAATAAATCACTTCTTCAATAAAACGATTCAGAACGAGGAAAGTTAATAATATAAAAAATAAATGAAAAAAAAAATTGTTAGAAAAATGTCCAAAATTTTTTTTTTACATTTTCAAAATTTTTTTTCGTCAAAATCTTTTTTATATGATTTTCTATTTATGTTTAAATTTTCATATAGTTCGGATCAAAAAATGATGGTTTCCGAGTCGTTTTTGTCAAATTTCGGGTAGTTTTTTCCAAAAAAAAAACTCAAAGAATTGAGAAATTCAAAAAATGACCTCTTTAAAGTACAATCTAGAGGCATATCCGGTTTCAAAAAGTTACTGATCGAAACTTTTGGACAAGTATTTCCATACGAAAAGTTGTACATAGAAAAAATAAAAAATAAACATCATTGTAAAAACACTAGCTTTTTCACTTCGTT
>JAIPRM010008193.1:0-16199 GCA_025469315.1 Stegophylla sp. TES_Ste_2020
CTTATATTATTAATTTCCTTTGTTCAGAATCGTTTTACTGAAGAAATGATTTATCGTTTCTTTAAAATTTAATACGCCCGTCAAGAGAATACCACCCATCGTGCGAAGTATGTCCGGCTTTTGTTAATAATGTATAGAATATTTTGTTATCGAAACGAGGAATATTCTGCTTTTAAAATGATTTGTGTTCATTTCATTTTAATTTGATTATGTCTGTTTATGATTATGTTATATCGTAGGAAATGACAGAGTTTCATGCCAATCTATCGATTTATGAAAGAATGTGTTTGGTACTCAATATTTACTCATTTTTTTTTTTTTTTTTTTTGTAATTTTTACAGATTTTTGGGCATTTTTAGGTGATTATGGGCCATTAAAATCCTATCTAAAAAATAATCTACACGTATTACGGATCGTAACACAATAATCTGTAAATGTTGTGTAACTGCAGATCAATGAGAATTTCGTCGAACCTGTGACCGGTGAACGACCGACGGAAAAATCATAAACGTTTCGCGATTACACATCATACTTCGTGGCGGGTCTCGCGGGAATCTCGGACGGTTTCCAGTCACTCTCCCGTATCAACGACGTCTTTTGAAAATGCGCTCAGCCACACATCTCTCGGCGTATCACCGTACGTACACGCGGTGTGTAAAATATCGCGAGTTTTATTTATTTTATTTTTTTTTTTTAACATTTGGAACACGCGCCGTACCGCGAGGACGCGGTTCACATAATAAATAAACCGTTGTACACGGGTATAGCTGTTGTGGTATATTATAGAGATATACACGTACCGTGGTTGTGGTATGCATACGTACCGTGGTCCGTAGATCCCGCGATACAATTGAGTCCGTGCACGACTATTGAAAACGGATGAAGAACTGCGATGTACTTGTTCGGCGAGTAACTGCCAACATAGATGAAAAAAAAAAAAAAAACGTGAAAAAACATGTAACTACCGTTTGTGAACATTCGCGTAATATGAATACGTAGTGACCGCGAAAACGTAACTATACTCCACTTACTACGGATTTATCGTAAACGCAATCACTGCGATGAAAATTTTCCAAATGAAATTCAATATTTTCTCGCGTTAAGTACACCGAATAATATAGTACGCGTACGACAGATTCTTAGGATTATTATTATTATTATTATTTATTTTAGATTCTGAATGAGCGAAGAAGCTAGTGTTTTTACAATGATGTTTATTTTTTTTTAGATTCTGAACGAAATGAAGAAGCTAGTGTTTTTACAATGATGTTTATTTTTTTTTTTTTCTGTGTACAACTGTTCGTATAGAAATACTTGTCCAAAAGCTCCGATCAATAACTTATTGAAACCCGATTCGCCTCTAGATTGTACTTAAGAGAGGTCATTTTTTGAATTTCTCAATTCTTCAATGTTTATTTTGGAAAAAACTACCCAAAATTTGACAAAAACGACTCGAAAACCATAATTTTTTGATCAGAATTTTATGAAAGTTTAAACATAGATAGAAAATCCTATAAAAAAGATTTTGGCGCAAGAAAATTTTGAAAATGTGAAAAAAAATTTTGGACATTTTTCGAACATTTTTTTTTTTTCTTATATTATTAACTTCCTTCGTTCAAAATCGTTTTATTGAAGAAATGATTTATCGTTTCTTTAAAATTTAATACGCCTGTCAAGAGAATACCACCCGTCGTGCGAAGTATACCCATCGTGCGAAGTATGTCCGGCTTTTTTCACTTTGTTTTTTTATACGAGTTTATATTTTGTAGATTAAGAATATTTTTAGTAAATATTAAAAAGGCCGGAAAGGCTTTGCACCATCGATATACTTCGCTTTTTGGTTGAGTTAGTATTTTGAGTGGGTGTGAAGGGAGTGTGGGATTGGGTGTGATAGATTTGAGTCAGGGTACAGAAGCGAGGGGGGGGGTTTATCAACAGAGGCGAAAAATGTAAAATCTTTGGAATAATGTCAATGTCGAAAAATGCTAAGTATAAAGTACCATCTAGAACTGAAGACAGATTCAAAAAGTGACTGATCAAGGTTTCTGAATTAGTATTTCTACACGCTAAATATTATTAGAAAGGTCATTTTTCAAATTTCTTAATATTTTCATCAAAAATGTGAAAACTCAGTTTTAGTTTTGTGGTATTTATGCACTTGGGGTCATAATTGACCATAGGTTTTGTCGGTTTTGAGATTTATCTGTATAACTACATAATTATGGTTAAATTAAAGGTAGAATAACTTTAGTTTTCTATTTAAAGCCAAAAAATTTTAAGTGTATAAATTATTTTAACCGAAATTTAAATACACGGGTATATTAGACACACAGATTCCCGATTAATAATACGTGTATCCAACACACGAGTACTCTGATTTTAATTATACGTATATTTCGTTACACGAGACCCGTGTGCACATATTGGTTAATACCCGGTTAAAATCGGGAGCTCTAGAACCTTTACCCTCTCCTATTCTACTCTATCCTGTAACCATGGCAACCATGGTAACCATGTTAACATAGTAATTATTGTTACGTGGTTATTCTATAACAACTGAACCTATGCTCAGAATCGTCATTTTATTGAAGAAATGATTTATTGTTTCTTTAAAATTAAGTAAACCCATCAAGAATATCCCACCCACACATCAATTATATCCATGATAAAAAGTCTTTCCAGACTTTTTTTTTTAACTTAAGTCCCTCGCGCTAAGGAAAAATAAAAAAAATTGTGATTATTTTGCTCAAAACGAAAGTAAAATATAATACAGGAAATGGGGTGAGTAAATAGGAATGAGTCCTTTTGCCTCCTTTCGCATATGCCACTGGAAGTTGACTATATTTATCGAAAGTGTGCCATGACTTATAACAATCAATATTGATGTGCCACAGGATTCAGGACGATGCAGAGTCTGGTTAAAACACAATAATATTATTGTGTATATGTGCTGTTTTTATTTGAAAATATTTTCCGATCACTCAATATAATTATCTCGTAGGTTAGGAATGATGAAGCAGTGAAACGCGATACAAATCGTTGTTCAATTTTTAATTTATTTTTCTGTGGCTTTAATTAGAAAATTGACATTAAGTTTTTTTTCATACTTTTTTTCATAAGATTGTTATTTTTATTAAATATCTACTTAATTAAAAACGCCGGCCGCGTCTTTTTACTTTTCGAACGAGACACCGGAGGCTTGTTTTAAATACTTCGAGTATACGCTACTTTGAGAGATATTTATTTGTTTTCTTTTATATATTTGTGTATTCGAGTACAAGAAATAAAAGATAGATGCGTATTTTGTGTTTGAAAAGAGCATTTTAAATCGAGTTCTGTGATTAACTATAAACTATAAAGTATTTTTTTCAACTGAGTGTATCCGAATGTTTAAATATTGGCTTTCGTTGAATAATCTATGTATTATTTGATAGAAATTGATCTGTTAAACAATTTTTATTGAATGAAATACTATAGCAGTCAAAGGTTTCCGTATTATTGCAAAAAATACAATATAAAATGCCAAAAATTATAGTATAAAAATGCACTTAAAATGGGTTTTAATTTAATTTTTATATTTATATTGATATTACAGGATATTATACATTACTACATTAGTTCATTAGTAGCTTTAATTTTACATGCATAAAAATATGTTTATTTAATAAAAAAAAAAATAAAATTTGAATTTTGTATAATGTTATTCACTTGAAACATTTTTAAAATTTTTTTTTTTAATTTGACGTATATCTAGCCTGTGTAAAACAAAAAAAGGTTTTCGAAAGATGTTATTTGACGGAATTTAATTAAAAATAGCGGAAAATGAACTAAAAAAGGAAAATATGACTTAAAGATACAAAAAAAATTATCTAAAAAATTAAAAACGTTAAAAAATGTAAAATAAAAGTTTCATACATAAATTTTTTATTATATAATTCAAATTATGTACTTACAAAGCTCTGTTTCACAATCAGAAAAAAAAAATAAAAATGAACTTTCCTACAAATGCACAGCCTTAATTATCAAATACCGCGCGTGATTGGAGTGCAAATAAATAAAAGATGATATTGTTAAAATATAATAATATTATTACAACGTTTTACGCGTAGTACGTCGAGTCAATTGGGACGGTTTGGAAATCGCGTTTCGCTTTGTGTCTTTGCGCGTGTACATTATAATGGATAATAATTACAATGCGGAGCTGATACTGACAAATTCGACGCAGTGAAACTTCTTTGATCACAAAATATTGTCTTTGGGCAATAATACCATCATCATTCGAATGCGTACCGCGGGTTAGGAATTTAATTATCCGCCTTTGAGCTCGCATTCCATTATTTTGTAAACTGACTTATACTATATCATCCGGACGCAGTTGTGTATAATAGAATTAGTAACCCGTTCGTTGATACCTCTTCACGGCGTGTTTCAAAAATGACGATTACTTATTCCGGACGTTGTACGCACACACACACACACACACACACACACACTCTTGACTTTTTAAGTTTGTTCGATTTTCACGGGCCGTTAAATACGCAGTGCGGGGGGTGGGGGATAAAGTTTCTGAAATGCACGTGAAGCAGCAAAGCAAAAAAAAAAAAAAAAGGTTTTAAAATCGAATTACACTCTGATCCGGAGATTACGCGTAGGCAGTGATGATGAACATCGACGACGTGTGCGATATATATATATATATATAGTGATAAATTACTTTTGTACCCGAGAAAGTTAATAATATACTAGTGTAAACTATAAAAGTGCGTTTTCATAGCTTATCGCGTTTTTTTTTTCTACAGCGTTGCAACGAATAAAAAAAAAAACCGTGCACGTGATATTAAAAAAAAATATATATTCAGTGACTTTTCTCGGAAAGTTGTACGCTCTCGAGTCGTGGTTTAAGTACAATAATTTTTCAAAGTTTATAAAAATATATTTATCGCAGGCGTTATTGTTTTACAAAACTGTGATTCAGTGTTGTCTTCCGAAAATTAAAAAAAAATCTTTTTACGTAGTCAGCAATTATTTATGAATATCGCATTAATTCGGGTACACACCATAACATATTATGTTAATGTCAATCTTGTTTAC
The DNA here is from genome assembly GCA_025469315.1 of Stegophylla sp. TES_Ste_2020. NCBI lineage: Eukaryota > Metazoa > Arthropoda > Insecta > Hemiptera > Aphididae > Stegophylla > Stegophylla sp. TES_Ste_2020. Next base: position 5,092 of record JAIPRM010008193.1, read on the forward strand.
TCATATTGTTGAAATTATTACAATAACTGTGTTAGTTTCTGAGTATTATTACAATGATGTTTATTTGTATTTTTTTTCCGGTAAACACTTTTTTACGTGGAAATACTTGTCCGAAAATTATGATCAGCAACTTTTCGTATCACAATTCACCTCTCAATGGTTTTCTCAAAATTTGGGAAAACTACTTAAAATTTGACAAAAACGCCTTTAAAAACTATGTTTTTTCATCCAAATTTTTGAAAATTTAAGTATAAATAGACAGTAATACGAATATATCTTGGCGCAAGTAAATATTAAAAATGCGATGAAAAAAAAATGTTTGGGAATTTTTTTCTAACATCTTCTTTCTCATAATTTTTTTTTCCTGTTCACAGTTGATACTTTATTATTTCATAAAATCGGAATCCATTCAAAGAAAATCAAAATATTTTTGGTACTTTGAGGTTTTGTCAGTATTATAAAATTACAAAGGAAATACTAAAATTTATTCTTTTGTTTTGATTATTTTGTTAAAAATATTTGTTTAATATTTAAAAGAATTAATAAAATGCTTAAATTAGTCATTATTTGGTTATTAGTTATTACTTACTGTATTAGTACGTCATTTTAATACAGTGATTTATGGTTTATTAAAAGCATATTATATTTATAGAACATTTTACGAAAGTTATATTTCAGGTAAATTAATTAGATACTATTAAATATTTGTAATTACTTTTTGGCTTAGCTTTGGCTATGTTCAATTCTTCAAAACTGATAATTATTATTGTGTATTATAGCTGAAGCTCCGTTCAGATTCATTTTAATGATTTATCGTTTCTTTAAAATTCAATACACCTGTTTAGAGGGTATCCTACCCGACGTGAGAAGTACACACTTTTTTTAAGTATTTATGGAAAAACTACCGAAAACTTGACAAAAACTATAAAATAATATGCCATAAATAAAATTTTCATAAATTTTATTTCAGCTTTTTAACGTAACTTTAAAAATAATGAAGCTAAAAACTCTTAACTTTATAAAAATTTCGAAAACACGTGACTAATTTTGAGCTAAGTATAAAACTTTGAAAATAATGAAAATCTCTTTTTTATTCGTTAATTTTTTTTTTGATAATTTTTAATTTTTTAATATTAATACCTGTAAGCATACTACACATCTACAAACATACTCATGTGTAAGTTAGAAAATTACCTAGTGAATACTTCGGCGGTGGAACATTTTTTATTATTTTAATAATTCAAAATTGTACAAGGTTTTGATTGAATGAATATATATATAAAAAAAAAGGGAATTGCGTTAAAGATTATAATATTATCATATTTTGTTATTGATGTGATAAATAGAGATGGTTATTATAGCTGTGTGTTACACGTTTGAACTGTAAGTGATTCTGTTGAAATGTGCTGTGTTAAGCGTTTGAGAGGTTTCGCGTAAGTCACTCGTGTGAATTCACGGGTTAATAATTCAGTCGTTTCACCAGGCGTATAACCATTTCATATTTTTTCAGTTTCATGTTATTTTTTCCGCCGTTTATTTTCCACAGACTGCGGTTGAATTAAATTGGATTATGACCGCGCGCCCGACGAATGACTTTTCGCATAGTCTAAAACTACGTCTATAAAACACCAAATTCATAAACTATTAACGACACCTGTTATTTATAAATTATACTATGCTTCGTTCGGTGATTGTAATTTAAGTATTTAGGATAATATAATATTATGATTTTTACGAACGTAACTCACACGTATATCAATCAGTTAAATATCACTACACTATTGAACGCATAATATTATTTTAACCTTGATTGTTTCATAATGATAATTCAACCACCTATAATTTTAATTATTTAGAGGACATTTCCGAAAAAAAAAAAAAATACTCTATGACTCAACTGTATAACTTACAGATAATTCGTATTGTTAAAATTCCATATTTTTTAACTCGGTTTAAAAAAGTTATTAATATCAGTAAACTATCATTCATAAAACTACTTCCTTTTTTTACAATTCAATTTAAACTAAGCTTAATCAGAAAATATTTTTTAAACGTACAAAACAACTATTACATAAGTAACAATACTTTATTATTATAACAACTTATAAAAGTTTATCGTATATTTGAAAAAAGTAATAAATTATAAACAATAAGTAGGTATATAAATATGATAAAACTATGTCACTAAACATTTTTAAACAAATTTTATGTTTCTTCATTTCAGATTTGATATTTTTTTTTTTTAGCAATGTTTGATAGTCGATTTTGGACCCATAAATTTCTTAAAGGATTTTTTTATGATAATAGATTCTGAGTAAAGGGAAAAAGCTAGTGTTTTTACAATGACGTTTATTTTAGTTTAATTTTTTTTTATGTGGACACGTTTCCATATAGAAATACTTGTACAAAAGTTTCGACTAGAAACTTTTTGAATTAAATTTTGGCTCAATTAGGTACTCTTAAGAAGCCATTTTTCGAATTTCTTAATAGTATTTCTAAAATTTAACAAAAACATTTTTAAAACTTTTTATACAATCCAAACTTTACGAAAATTTAATATAGATAAATAATAATATGTAAAATATATTTCAGTAAATGATAATTTTGAAAATGAAAAAAAAAAAATCTGACATTTATCTTCCCATCAATTTTTCCCCCCCTGTTTTTAGTTAATATTAGAATTTAAAACGACGGAGTAAAAAATAATTTTTTTTTTTAGTATTGATAAACTTTATAGTTTTTAATAAAATTATCTTATTTAAATTGAAGCTTCTCTTAGAAACGTTTTATTAATGAATTGATAAAAATCATTTTATTTCGTTTCTTTAATATGTATGAAATCCACTAAATCCCACCCGAGGAACGAAGAATACTTATAGTGCGAAGTATGTTCGCATTTTTAATTTTGAAAAAACCTTTCGGCGGTTGTGACAGTTAATGATAATGTTAAAAAAAATTATGTACTTTGCTCTTCGGGGTGTGCTTTTTGCACGTCAGGTGGGATTCTCATGACGTGTGTATTGAATTTTAAAGAAATTGATAAATAATTTCTTCCGAAAAACGATTCTGAACGAAAGAAAATAATAAATATAAAAAAAAAAAATGCAAAATATTTGGATTGCTACGAGAAAGTGTTTACAGAGGAAGAAAAAATAAATAAACATCATTGTAAAAACATAAGCTTCTTCACTTCATTCAGAATCTAAAATAATGATAAGTTACTGACTTTTTAAAATGTCTGTACTTACTTACCTTAAAATTAGTCAACTGTTTTTGAAAATTGTATGAGGTATGTTCTTGTCTATTTTTAGCAGTTAGTGAAATTTTCAATTTTCTAGCTCCATTATTTTTGAAGTTATGTTAGAAAACTGAAATCGCATTTATGAAAATTCAATATATGATGTTTTTACACAGGAATAACTAGAAAAGTATACTTTACAGAATAAATTATGTATTTTAAAATGTTTCGTAAGTATAAAATGAAAACTAGGGTTTTTTTGAACGCATTTTTTATAGTGGTTTTGTAAAAAAAAAAAAAAAAATAATAAAGTAATAATAACACCAAAAGATGAGACATTGCTAATGGAAATGCGAAGCAAAACTGTTTTTTGTGTGAAAATGATGAAAGATATATTTTTTTTATGTATATTACTAAAAGGAGTTTTGTCTTATTCTCTGCGGGAACCCCCAGTCAGGGTTTCAATTACCCTAAAAGCACCCCTGGCGATATACAACAGCTTTCGTTAGACTCAGATTTCAATTCTCTTTTGGTCCGTTTGAGCGTAGTGTAAAATCCAAAAAGCAAAAAACATTGACGTCACATAATATATCTATACCAAATTGTCGTGTTTTTTTTTCAGACACGAGCTTTAATCATTAAATGATTTATGAAACGGAAATATTATCAATTATTATTATAATAACAATAATATTTACTGTCGTTGAACCGTTATAATAAAAACTCATTTGACTAACCAAAATGATGTGTTGAAATATGTAACTGTATTAAAATTTTAATGTCTGTACGAATAATTGACGTGTTTTCTGTGATAAAAGTTGTGACTTTAAGTTTATTTTAAAAAACGATTTTAATTAACGTTTCGTTTCTCTATTGATGTTCGCCGTTCAGAAAATGTTTAAATGATTTCTACACGAATTAATAATCGTAGTATTATTTTGTCAAATTTTGGGCTGTTTTTTCCAAATTTTGAGAAAATTGTTAAAAATTTCAAAAAATTACCTAGATAAAGATACCATTTAGAGGCAAATTTTGATTCAAAAAATTGCTGGTTAAAACTTTTGGATAAGTATTACTATACGAAAATGTGTAAACATTAAAAAAATCGCTTCACTCAGAATTTAAAATATTAAGCAATACATTTTTTATAAATTTGATAAAACTTCGGGGGTTGAACACCCAAAACCCTCCTTTTCTAGGAATGCCTCTGCTAATCCTTATCCGAGGAGCCGAGAATACACAGATTGCGAAGTATCATTATACTAGATTACAATTTACAACCATTACATTTCAGGGAGGCAATGGAGAGGCGAAACCAAATGTTGTGTGGGCACTTGCCTGCCCTTGCCCCATTATTGTAACGTCGCCCCTGTTTTGAATTATACGCGATTCGTATTAATCGGTTTTAACACAATTCAAATAAATGCACCTACTCGAGAAAAACGATTTTTGAATTTCAAAGTAGTTTGAAAAACAATAATTGTCTCGCGAAATAACAACTAACGAGTCAATAAGAACCGATTTCGGTTATATAAACATCCAATCGCGATCGTTCGGTAGATTAATTTACTATCGTCACCGTTTTTCTTTTTTTAAGTATATCAAGACGTTGTACTAGAACGAAACAGTCGAAGTCACTCTAACGTATAGCCTCATTATGTTCTTTTGTTTTATTGTATTTTTTTCGATTTAATGGAGTTGAATTTTTTTCGAGTATGATAATCGTCACACCTTTTGTCTCAGCATTGAAAGTTAATTGAATTTCCCGAAGGAACATGCGATTTCAGAGCTCTGGCTAAGAACTGTTTTTAAATTTTAAATAATTCCAAACCTTGAAGATTAAAACAATTTATTGTACTGTAAACTCAACTACACGTTCACAAAACAATTATTTGTTTTCCAATTTATCACATAAGACACAATCAGTGTTGAGAATAAGTAACAAAATCTCATCTGGACAAGGTACAGATAAGATAAAATAATCCGACTTTTTACCTAGATAATATAATTAAGATAAAATCAATTTTATTTTTATTAGATTTAAATACTAATTTTGATAATTTACCAATTTGAACTACACAATGATACCTGCAATATGTATGTAGAAGGCAGGGGGGCGTACCAAGAGGTTAGTTTGGGAGGTAATACATGTCTTAATAAGAATGAAAAATGCAAAAAAAAATCTATTTTTATAAATTAATAAATGGTCAACCTCTCAGTAATTAGTGTAATTGGCATTTTGTCTTTTTATGGGAATCCTTGGGTTTTGAACTATTTATGGAATTGAATTTTTTTCCAATAATAAGTACATCGAGTAAAATTTTCTAAACTTTTCAAATGTCCAGTAATAGCCCAATATTATTAATTAGGAACAAAGTAATCAATGTTCATTTTTATTTTTAGTATTTAATATTTATAGTTATTTTTCCAGTTTTTTTTTTCAATCAACACCTTGTAAAATTTTTAATTATTCATCTGTGAAATATTTTCTTATACTTAACAAAATATTTGCAATGTAATAATTCTCCACCTATGTACTAAGTTTCATAACCTAACCAATTATTTTTTATAAATACGTTTTTTAAAGTGTGTAATTTTATGTAAACCTAATGAATTCTGTTAAAATACTAAATTACAGTTGACTCAAGATTTTTGAGATTTTTTAAGACCGTTGATTATAAATATAAATATGTTTTTTATGTTTTTTGTACATTTTCAGCTCTTAAATCCATACATTAATATTGTATGAATTAAAAACTAACAAAAACGAAAAATTTCTGAAATGTTCAAAATGCTGTACTTACCTCAAAATTGGTCAAATGCTTTTGAAATTTTTATGAGGTAGGCGCGTGACTATTTTTAGTAGTCTGTGAAAGTTTCAACTTTCTAGCTTCATTATTTCGGAAGTAATATAAAAAAAAAAAATCAAATTTACGAAAATTTGGCTTATGCCGTTTTTCACCGGTTTTTGACAATTTTTGTGTAGTCTAGGCATGCGCTTAGAAAAAGTATTGAGAATTTAGAAAAATGACCTCCTAAAAGTACTATCTAGACAACATTTCCGATATATTGAGTTACTGATCGAAACCTTTGGACCCGTTATCTTTAAAGAAAAAAAAAAGAAACACTCAGATTTGTAAAACTAATACATTCCTCGTTATCGCTAAGAATCTAAAAAGCGTTAAGGCGTTTTTGCAAAATGTTAAGCAGTTTTTCCCAAATTTTCGAAAACCATTGAATATTTTTAAAAATTAGTATCTAGAACAAAATTGTGATCGTAAAAACTTTTACGAGTATTTCTAGACAAAAAAGTGTACACATAAAAAAAAATTAAGAAATAAATAGATATTTATCGTTGTAAAATATAAATACATGAGCTTCTTTTACTCTACAAAGAATCTTAAGTTATTGCAGAGAAAATACGACACAAATTAACAAAAAAGAAAGAAGAGAAAAAATTAAGTTAAAATAAATGGATTTTTTTTTTTTTTTTTCAAAAAATATGTTTGTCGTATAAAATCGTATTTTGAAAATTCGTTTTTAAAGTGAAATACATGATTTCCCAAGGGGATCTTACGCGTGACATACACACATCACATTAGAATTATATGTATATACCGATAAATATTTGCTCAATGTCCTAGACCGTCAACGTGCAGCTTTCTACTAAGCATAGGGAATATTCAATATGACGGTGACACGTGTGCTTAAAAACCGGAAAAGTGAGTTCCAAACAATAAAATGGAATTCTTCAAGAAGGAAAACTTTTCTTAATTACAGTGTTAACACTCTTTTGTTACATTCTCTGTTGTTGTGTACTGTCGGATTAGCCACTACCTGCAAACCTTTTGAGTAGAACACGTGAGTTCAGCAGTAAATTGTTAACGATAACCGAAGGCGGAAAAAAACTCGGTTTAACAAGTCTCGATTTTAGGGGTTTAAACTAATACTAGTTACTCGAGAAACACGAGCGTCGTTCCTTACTTACACTAATGATCTAAAAACCGTATTTTTCAAACATGTATTTCCTGCGGCTTAAGACAAACCGAATAGAGTTTACCTTATTAATTTTTTCAATTACATAAATTGCTTCATTTTTACCGATTACAACCACTGGTCTTAAAGGTATGTTTATTTTAATTAGGTCCTGGATTTCAAAGCAAAGTTTTTATTTTATTTTTTCCCCCGGAGATGCTCAAGGACAATGTATATAAATTATATAATTTATTCCACATAAATGCAATACATATGGAACTTTTATTTTGAATTTTACATTCTGAGTGAAGTGAAGAAGCTAGTGTTTTATAATAAATAATAATGTTTATTTCGTATTTTGAGCAGAGCGAAGAAGCTTATGATCTTACAATGACGTTTATTTTTTTTGCTTTTCTCTTTCTGAAAATACTTTTTCATAAAGAAATACTTGACTGAAAGTTTTGATTTGTAACTTGTGTTCGACTTTTGAATCTCGACAAAACTATTTATGTTCTAGGATAAAAAAAAAAAAATGATAAAATAGTTATTTGTAATGAGTACTAAATAACAATTTAAATGAGTGTCAGTTAGCAGAAATCAATTCACGTTGCGAGAGTAGCAGGTGAATACAAACGATTTGAACATTATTGAATTTTCTGTCAATTCGTTCACACTCCGATAGTTTTTGTTAACGTTTGAATCGATAAACAATTCGTTCTAGAAACACCACTTGAAATGGATGTCAATTCTTTTGTTTTGCGCATTCACCACTACACATGTCTTCGTCGAAACACATAGTGATTCAAATTCACAATGAATCATTTCCTTGATCCTAACGAGTGGTATGAGGAGACTATGAGAGGACATTTGGGTTTTAGATCCTGAATGATGTTTTCTTTTGTCTTTTCGAGGAAATACTTAATTTTCTACTGGAGAAAAACACTCTGATCAATTCGTGTACCATGAGCGGTTTCCGGTAGAGAATTTTATTCGCATTGTACTTTAAAGAGGTGACTTTGAAATTCTTGACAGTTTTTCGAAAAACAAAGGAAGACTATCAAAAATTTCACTTTAAACATTATAATTTATTCCGAATTAGGTTTTCATGGCATCGATTTTAGCAACTTAGTTGGAATTCCAAACCTATCCAATATTTATCTATTAGAATCTCGAAATTTAAAGAATGTTTTTGAATTTGTTTCTTTAAAATAATAAACATATCTTTTTTAACAAATCACTTGATCCTCTTATTCGTATTGATCATTACTAGGACTAGCGACTTATAGGAGTTGGCATGTTTTTCAAAAATCATTCAAAACAGTTAAGTAACATAGAAATTCGTTTTATAACAATCTTTTTTACAAAACGGGGAAAAACTGTCAAAAAATTGACGAAAAACGGCAAAATATGCAATTTCCGTAAAATTGAAAATTGCTTTTTGACATAATTTCTAAAATAATGCAACTAGGTACTTGAAATTTTCACCAACCACTAAAAATAGTTACGAGAACATTTCATAAAAATTTCAAAAAGATTTGATTAATTTTGAGTTGAGTACAGCATTTTGAAAATTTTGAAAATTTCTCATATTTTGTTAGTTTTTATATAATACAATTTTTGGTTTTTGATATTAAGACTTGAAAATTTAATATGATGTCACTCTGAAAAAATCTCGAAAATTGTAAGTCATTTTTAAAACTGCATGGTTTTTTTTTTAATATTAACTTCCTTCGTTCAGAATCGTTTTATTGAAGAAATGATTTAGTGTTTCTTTAAAATTCAATACACCCGTCAAGAGAATCTCATCCGACGTGTGAAGAACACCCCGACGTGAGTGAAGTACACATTTTTTTATAAATTTTATTATTTTATATTTTTATAGATATATTTTCAGTTATCTAAACCCAACTGGTCATTTCTCAAATTTCGCAAATCTAATTTCAATCATACCGAGAATGATGGTGTCTAATTTATCTATACCCGTCATTAATAATATGGTTGTTCGATACTTAAAATTTTTGAGCGAGTTGAAATCTATGAATTAAACTGTGACTGATTTTCAATTAGATAAATAAAAAAAAAAAAATTACATTTTGTGCGATATACGAAGCTCAAGGCTTATTTTGCGCACTAAATTATTATTAAATGCTCTTGGACGATTTATTTAATAATATTCTCTAATTAGATTTTCTACCCTTTTATGTTATTACGGAATTTATTGGATGGGGTGAGAGAATGATTCGTTTCGTGATTTTCAGAGATTTTGCTTGAATCAATAAAAAATTATTCCCAAAAAAAAAACTTTTATTATTTAATCTGCAGCAGTTTGAAAAGAGAAAATTGATTTTCCCTGTTTATTTTTGCAAGTGATTCGCAGCGGGCATTGGCAGAAAGGGACCCGAAAGAAAAAGTAAAGAAACTCTCTACTATATATTTTATACTGCAAACAAATTATTTTTCCTCTTACCGTATAAGAATAAAATAAATACAATTCGGCAGGTAAGTGTATAATTTTATCTGGCGTTACACAGAATTACAAGCAAACATTAATTTCGGGATATCATTGATTTCGTCCGTCGGTGTATTATTATCGTTTTATGTGCTCTATGTAGTATTACAATAATAATCATTTTACCGGATTCTGAGCGATGCGATGAATGTATAAAATATTTTAACGATACAACGACGGCCGGGTGAAAAAAAACGCAGTCAATTGATATATTTTTTTTTCAAATTTCTGTTTCTCATAATAATATAAATAAATGGTAAAATAAAATATAAATTTTCAATTATATTGACTCGCAAAACATTTGATAATACAAAACACTCGACACTTATTGCGGTATGAATAGAATGCTTTGCATAACGTCATTATTTATTTATTTCCGTATTTATATGTATACAATACTCACTGTTAATGAAATTGTTTTAGGTATTTGAATTATGATTATTTATTTTTATATTTAATTTCTCGATTTTCATTCCAGTAAGTATGGTTATTGAAATGAAAAAAAAAATCTTAAGTTTCAAAGCATCAAAAGTGTGTGGTACATAGTAAAACAACAAAAATGTGATTCAGTGATATACTTAGTAGGTGAGTAATTAGCTTTAAGTGGTATACGATAATTTAATGAGATAGATCCAATACTACTATGCTCGAGCAATAAAATAAAAATACAATAAAATATTTTTATGTAACTATATAAATAATTGCTCACATACTCAAAAAATAGTTAAAACATCCAAGAATAAAATTTCTACATAGAACATAGATATATGACACATAATGTGTATCATACATTAAATCAAACTTCATTAAAAAAAAATAATGATAAGTAATCAAACTTTTGTCAGTTTTTTTAATATTTGGGACATTAATAAAACTATATTATTGCTAAAAAAAACACATTTTATATAATCGGTATTCAATACATATTTTTCCATCTATGTTTCAAGTTAAATAAAATCTAGCATCAAGGCAATAATACATAATATAGTCAATTGGATTATGGTAATCTTCAAATTTCCTTATTATGCCTATATGCAGACGTTTTAAATAAAAATCAAAAAAAGCCGGACATACTTCACACGACGGGTGGTATTCTCTTGACGGGTGTATTAAATTTTAAAGAAACGATAAATCATTTCTTCAGCAAAACGATTCTGAACAAAGGAAGTTAATAATATAAGAAAAAAAAAAATTTTCAAAAAATGTCCAAAATTTTTTTCACATTTTTAAAATTTTCTTGCGCCAAAATCTTTTTTATTGGATTTTCTATCTATGTTTAAATTTTCATAAAATTTGGATCAAAAAATGATGGTTTCCGAGTCGTTTTTGTCAAATTTTGGGTAGTTTTTTCCAAAAAAAACATTGAAGAATTGAGAAATTCAAAAA
>JAIPRM010008194.1:0-16198 GCA_025469315.1 Stegophylla sp. TES_Ste_2020
GTTGAATGTAGACAACAAATGTAGGTGTACAAAGTCTCTTTAACTTTTTAGTTACGTATTTTATATCTTAATCGTCGTAATCTTTATTTATTGCAATTTATTTATTTTTAAATCACGTAAAGGTTAACAACACGGCGCGGCGCACACTTTGGGAACCACTGGTGTAGTCATTATAATATATAGACGTCATAATAACCGATACAAATTCTAGGGACTCTCTCAACTCGAGGTCATTAAACCCAGTGTCATTATAAACGGTTTCTACTTTATATTAATCATATTATTATTATTATAAACCAGATACCTGAATTGGATTCCGTAGTGATCGGAGTACGCGTCATCGCGCGCGGGTTAGGCCGCTCCGGTGCTTATTGTGTGTACCGACGCAGCCGCCGTCGTCTCATACATTGTCGCATATTATTTATACGTAATAATATTATAAGCGCACGCCGTATAAATACGCACGTCGTCGATCTGCGCACTGAACAGTTGTAATAATAATGACTAATAATAGTAATAGTGTGTACAAAACGGATTATCGATTTTCAATCCGTATATTAACATTTTATTATAATATTATTATGCTCGTTATAATATTATTATGTTGTGCTAAGTTATAATATCGTAATCGCCGACGTCAAATTTTCAATACGCGCTCAAACTCGTGCACCACTACAGCTGATAACATTCGTAACCCGCGCGCACATAATGAAACTGTGCACACGCGTTATTAATTTTTTCAACATTTGTCATGCGCGCAATCAATTATTATTATATTGCAGGAGACGTACATTATTATATTATATAGTTTAGTGCAACACAACTTCCAAACGTGAAAAAAAAAAAAAAAATCTACGCCATAGATATTAATATATCCGTTGCGAAAATACCATCACGTAATGAAAGAAATAAAAAAAATATATGTATTTGTATTATATGAAGTGATGTCAGTGGCGTAGATACGATTTTTTTCTGGGGGTGGGTTAAAAATAAATAAATGATCACGAGTTTAACTAAATGCCATTTTAATTTTATTTTTAATTGATATTATTATAATATATTGAAATCTACTCGACGTTTATTAACAGATAATTCATCCAAAACTTCCTCTGCATCTATAAGTATTGATCGACTATATATCATGTTTGATATATAGTTTTCTTAGAAATATAAACACTTGGATGATAATTTATATAACTAAGTATGTATTATTATTATTATTTATTCATTAACAACCCAATATACATATTTTATAATATTGTATATTAACATTATAAATTTAGGACAATATATTGGTTTTTTTTTTTTGGGGGGGGGTGTGAAAACCCCTTGCACCCTCCCAGTATCTACGCCACTGAAACCAATTAAGATTTGTAGAATTTCCAAAATTATAAACATTTTGTTAATGAATCATATGAATAACGGGGATATTTTAAGCATATTTTGTGCTCCAGACAAAATATGGTCTACCATTTTTTCGTATATACATTACACCTATATATTGGGAAACCAAAAAAAAGTTCAATCGATTAAAAATATCATGGACATAATAAACTTAATTTTCGGTTAGGAATTTAAATGATTTCTTTTTTCATCTATCCACGACATAACCAACAAGAAAAAAACTGTATAACAGATACATAATAATATGTACAAGTATTTTATATAATAGTTGAATCATAAATGGCATTCACCATAAACTATATATACACGAAACAAAAGTCTATACCGTACGAAAATTAATAAATTATACGGTTGAAATGTAAAACACATTTATCATCGTGAAATATTTGTTGCACGGAATGAATATTGCATAATATATATATATATATATATATTTAAAATACGAAAAATTAAAAAAAATACGTTTTCTATGAGTAATTCATACGCACCGTCGTCGTCGACTTATTGAAAATATCGCATAAAGTATGATTCACGGTATTTCAAATAATAGCCGCGATTCTTGTACACTGCGACTGATCTAGATAATAATATAATATTATGCGAATGTAAATTTGTGCGTGGGTACACATTCACACAAGTCACTACGGTTACATGCGCGCGCATGTATACAATAATATACTGTTAGATAATGTTTACCTACTCTAAGGTGCGAATTGCCTGTCTGCCGACGATTTCCCCAAAGATACGCTTTTGTATTGAACTGTACGATTTTAGTTCACACGTATACACACACACACGTACAATTATTAATCAACGCGATCCATCTTGACATTTAATCATTTAATATTATTTAGTTAGAAGTGACAGTGTTTTTTTTTCCTCCAAAAAATTAATAGAAACAATAACATTACCATAATAATATAGCGAAAACAAGCAGTGAAATAAAATATGAACACAGGTATTAACAGGCCCGTAGCTACAGGGGAGGGGGCATTGCCCTCCCTAAACCCAATCTTCGCCACCTCTAAGAATATTAAAAATATTAGAAAAGCTTTTAGATAGGTACGTCTTTTTTTTAGCAGTTCTCAGTCTTTTTGAAACCGCGACGAGGTATCATTTAATTAACTAAAAAGAATCTAATTTAAGTTTTATTTTTAATATTTAGTATTATTCGTTTCGTATTTTTAAAATAAATGTATTATTGTAAATTCCTTCGTAAATTTCCCCAAAATATTCTGTTATTCATGGATATTCGATGGAAAATTACAGTTTTGTTCGTTTAATGAGAATTAAAAACTGCATAAATATTATTTTTATATATAACGCCCCTCCCCCCCCCTCTAAAATTGGTTCGCCCCACCTGAAAGTTTTGATGCTGCTGGAAAAATGGCGTGTTCTTTCGCGGTTATTACAATAATAATTCGGGTACCGCATACGAATATCGCGTCGCGCAGTATATATACATAATATTATTGTACAAAGATATTACAATGCGATAGGTAATTACGATACGCATACGACGATTACAATATATCACAAGCAACAAAAGTCAGCCCGAGAACAGTTATGGCATTTATTTATTGTGATTTCGATGATCACTGAACATGATGACTATGGAGGACCCACTTATAATCGTATCGACGTTCAAATCGTCTTAATATTATTCTTCGATATTTTACTATCAAGATGTTCCCCATATAAGATTCCAAGAAATAGTTATTGAACCGCGGCGACGTGTCACGGCGATAGTTAAAACATAATATGTTAATAACACCAATTGGTACGAGAGTTGTAATAGTAATAATAATAATAATAATATCGAAGATCATTGCTGGCTCCATTATGAGTCGTCATTCAATAGGCCATTAACTGCAATCACACACAGTTCTTAACTTTTACCGGTTAATTAACTAATCCGTTTGATCGAGACGAAAAATAAGTATATGATACGCGCAACGACGTACAGAAATTGTGTACAATTCGATCTCATTTGTTTTGCAGCATAATCTATTAATACACCTATGCAAATTATATAACAACATCATTTTTGATTTTACAAAAACTTTAAATACTAAAGTATATGGCACGAAGTATGACGATAAATTATTCGCCATATTATGTGACATACATTATGATAATACGTTTTCTTTTTTTGTGTGTGTGTTACATGTACGTCTGCAGCAGTACATATTTAATATTATAGACTATAGAGTATATGTAAATATTCCCCTCCCCCGTACTATTACTCTAAAGCAGTGGTTCTTAACCTTTTTCTAATGACGGAACACTTAACATTTTATAAGATTTTCGCGGAACACAATGATTTTTCATGGTTATACACGTCTTATATAATTGACCAATGGCTAAATAAGAATAAAAATTTTGGGAGGCTAATCTAAACTTTATGAAAAGTCAAACATAGATAAACAATATAATATGAGAAATATTTTGGCGTGAGAAAACTTTTTTGAAAATGTGAAAAGAAATTTGAAAATTTCTTTCATTCTATTACTTTTTCCAGAGTTTTGAATTTCGGTGGAACACTTATCCTAAGTTCACGGAACACCGGTTAAGAACCACTGCCCTAAAGATAAAAACTTGTGCCCCTTGGGGGAGGGGGGGTGGTTTAGTATCTACGTTAAGATTCCCGACCAAATATCGATGAATAGCATCATATAACGTATCTCTATTGTGTTTCAAAAGAGACAAAATAATTTAATAAAAATACACAACGAAATAATGATCAAATGGTGTGACGGATAAGTAAGGATTAAGTAAATTTATAAATTTATTAGTAATGGAAATTTTGCTGAAATTGTCTAATTAAAAATAAGAAATTTTACAAAATGTCAATTGCCGACTAATTGACTGCGGGCCTCGCGATAAATTTACACAAATCAACGCAATACATGCTGACTTATTTAATATATCTCATATTAGTTAATTAATGATTTCAAGCTAAATTTAATTAAAAAATATACGATGATACAAAATGTAATTTTAAAATTACATCTAACCAACTTTATAGGAGAGTAGTAGGTAATGTTTATATTTAAAAAAATATGTACGAAATACATACATATATATATATATATTATTATTATTATTTTTTATTTAGTTGAATAAGCTACAATTGCTATACTATTAATACGCATTAATTAAAACTGTATATAATATGTATAACTCTGTATGAAATAAATCAAATTGATATATGTCGATACGTAATTGCTAGATATTCATGTTTTTAAGGGGGAGAAAATTCTGTAGTCACCAACCCCCAACCCACTGTGAGTCTTTCATCCCTTGAACTATTTCATACCTATATTTTATTTATGAGAGAACTACTGAGTTAATCGATTTAATTTTAGACATAATTGTTTTTCAGTTAAATAACTCATCATTTTTGCATCACTCTAAAATATTCTACACATTGATCGATTGGTCCTGGCTGCTCTGGGGATTAATTTCAACCAAAAAAATAATCGAATCGGTCATTTCAAAAACAACATAAGTCAATTATTTTTATAATTTTGACTTTATATACTATAAGTTATATATTATGTAGACACTACATAAGTAAAATTAATATTTAATAAAAATATAGGCCGTTTAAATTTTAAAACACTGCAAAAACAACATTAGTTTTCAAAAGTTATTAAGATATTTTTAAATTGTATAAAATTTAAATTTTATGACTATTATGTTGTTTTTGAAATGACCGATATTCAATTTGAAACAATACTCAAACGCGTTATTGTTGTACGGTGAGAAGTCGTGTCACAGAGGACGATCGTGTTTCCCCGTGGAGGGCTCCTCCTTATTAGCCTCCTCGTTAGGAGGGACGCTCCTCCTGTCGTCGTGGTCCAAAAGCGTCGCGCCCTGGGGACAACGGGACGAACTCGGTAAGGCTCGGCGGCGGTGGCCGCGTCGCAACAGCTGATTGATGGACTCTGCGCCGTGGGTCGGAAGACATTAGCCGCCGCACAAACCGTGTCACGTGCACACGCGCACACGAACCGACACAACGGTGTCAACGGACATGACGGCGTGACCATCATCAGTCACCATACTGAGTTAGTGAGGGGGGGGAGGAGGAGATGAGCCGCTGGGATGGGAATAACGTGGTCCGGAGGCCACCTAGGTGCGCACGACTGTGCCGCCGCCGCCTTTTCCAACCCTTTTCCGGTGCACGGGTCGAGCGGGGGGCGGCCGGGTTCCAAACACAGGAAATGAAATTCGGCCTGTTTATATATATATATATATATATATACGCTGGCGCAGGGTGTGCGGCGTCAGGATGACGACACCGCCGCCGTTGCAGGATCTTTGGCGATGAACTAATTTAAAACCCTCGTCACAGCGTGTCCGAGAGCGGGAATGAGCGAGTGGAGCGGGGACGAGGGTAAGTGAGACGACCGAGAGGGACCCGATGATCAGTCAAGCGAATATTTTCTGACTCGTCGTTCATCATCTACCCGATCCCGCAGACTTCCATAGCCACCCCCACCCCCATGCACACACACCGACGATACCACCCGTCCTCCCGTCAACCCCCGACGTCGGCGGCCGTTCATCGTTTTTCAGGGAAAGGGTTCTGCTGCTGCAGGTCTCCTCATCATCATCGCGCCCGTTGTGTGCCGTTGGCGATCTCATCGGACCGTATATATATATATATATACCTCCCCTCCCTACACACCTAACTCGATTATCCCCCCCTCCGTGGGTGACCGTCGTACCCGCCTGTATGTGTCCGGTTTAAAAACGGATAGGACATAAGCTGTTATAAATATGCGTAGACCGGTATCCGTAAAAAAAAAAAAAGTTGAAAAAAAAAAAACAATAATTTACACGCCCATAACAAAGGAGTATTTGAAATAATAGAAAGGAAACGCAGGGAAAAAATATTCGGATATTCATTGTAATATATATATTGATATAAACACTAAATAGTATTCGTATAATATATACTGTGTGACGTATCGCAAAATGTGTATTATTGTTATCATTACTGTTAAAATAATGTACTATATGGGCACTCAACAAATCATCGTCGAAACAACGGTCGCGCAAAGTTCCCGAAATGGAATCGAAGGTTTAAATTTTATCTCGGGAACGACGGGCGTTTCAACGCGCCCCGAGTATATTGGCATTGAATCGCACAACGGACGAATGGTTCCTACATAATATTATAAATAAATGTCAGAATAAATGTAGTGTGCGCAGATTTCATCATCAATGAGTGTTTGGAATAAAGTCTATTTTAAAAATTTTTTTTTGTTTTATCTGAGGTTTCCAGAAACAATGTTTACCATGGACTAAATCATCTTTAATGATTTGCTTCCAATTCTTGAGTAGTCAATTATTCCAGTTAAAAAAAAAAAAAAAAAACTAAAAACTAAATTCGATCATAAAGAATTTGGTTAATTACGTTTTTAATTTACATACGTCGGTCACACCATAGTGGTCAAAATGTGTTTTTATATTTTAGTGTTAAGATTTTAGTTAGTTCCGGTTCCTGTTCCGGTTTCATGAAATAAGATATATAAGTTCCAATAAAGGTCACATGCTACTTATCAAACGAGCCTCTCAGATGATTAATTTCAAATGCCAATGCGAATAGTACTGATTTTAATTTTCAATTTTTTTTTTCGATTTTTATTTGCAAGCCTAAATGTATATTTAATAAATTATGCTTGAGTAAATAGGTACTTTGAGCTCACTCCTCTTAAATATTTGTTTTAACTAGTCTGTCATAACCCTAACATTATAATTAGTTAATGTAGCATTAGTTACGTCAGAAGCATGATGTTACTCGTACAATAAATTAACTACGAAATATGTATACCATATGTAAACAAAAGGGCCCAGCCCATAAAAACAACAATAAATAAATAACTAAAGGTGAACTCGAGATAGAATCGCGCAAACACACGAGCACGCCAGAAATATCGCATAAATTCTACCGGGAATTCTTATAATATAATATGCTTTAGTATTAGTTTTTGCTCTCGTTTGTAAAAAAAAAAATTACATGATTTTTATAGATATCGCTTCGATGTGTACCTAAATATAAAATACTTATTTTTAATACTTAATTTAATATTTGGAAACTTCGAAAATTATTTATCTTATGTATGTATCTCTAAATATACAACGCTTATCGGTTATTACCTACCAACTACCTAATGCCATGACGTGTGAAATATTCTACTACAGTTAATAAATTAAAAAAAAAAAAACACGTGTTAAGTTAAAAATTAGTTATCTTCGTTTATTGTTGGCGCATGTAACGCATACTTAGACCAGTAATACTAAAACTATGGTTATAACGTTGAAAGGATTTAAACACAAATTAAACGAAACATTTTAAAGTTTAAAAATGAAAAATGGTCTAAAATGTTTTATCATTAATTTTGTAACAAGCGTGCGTTCAAATATCTTGCATTCATGGTGCAGTTATAATAATATAATAATTAATATGAATATAAAATGCTTAAAGATATAATTGATTCAATAGTTGCTTGGTCACGTTAAAGGAGTAGGTACCTAACTATAAGTACTTAAGAACCATTATCACTAGACAGAAATAAATAAAGGTAGTTAAAAATGTAAAAGGTAACAAATAATTTGTAGTCATAGACATCTCAGCTATAGTATGTCCACTACAATAAAACACACTGCGTATGGATGCAGAATTATCTGATCTTTATACCTTTTTAGGGCAAGGTTTTTTGCGCGTCCGCAAGAGAAGGCTTACTTATGCCAATGGCGATTGTATTTTGCAAATTTGAACTTTCACAATTCGTGTGACTATAGTTGTGTTTCAAATGTTTAACAATATAAAGTGAATTGAAATTAGTTAACCAACAAATGATCGTTAACACATAGATAATTGAATTATTAAAATAAATGTATAAATATTTTTATTATTATCAAAACCTTTGCCATTTTATATATTCACGGATATACTCAGCATCGGTTTTCAATAGTACTAACTCCATTATAGTGATACATTTATTATATTATGAGGAGATGAGGTCGATTGACCTATTAATTTTTTAGTTGTACAGTTGAAAATATGCGATAAATTATAAAATAAATAGCTTTTTTCGACATTAAACTATACTCAATATATTATTGAAGTTAAAAAGTGGATAGATGTAGATCATGAACTCGGTTTCACTCGTATACATAAAATTGAGTGTGCGCCATTGCACACAAGTTCGAAAACAATTTAATTTTGACACGCTAATGTCGGAATAATTATATCAATAAATTATTTTATTTCGATTGAAGATCTCCGAATAGAAATTATCATGAATTACCAACTATAATAGTATACACTGATTGGATAATTATTATATTTATGATCTGTATAGCTCTATTTATAAGTTAATAAAATTGATGATAAAAAAGCAAACGTCGGAATTTAAGAAAGTTTACGAACACTCACGTATAGTACAGACTACAGAAGGTTACAGTCGTATTCATCAACTAGCCACTATATTATATAAACTTTAGACAACAATACTGATATTCACATGGAGCACAACAACGAGTACTTTGGAAACAAGATAACCAAAATACTATAAATTTTAATTGTGTACGAGTTTTTAACTTATCGGTCCGTATATGTCTTTGTAAAATTTTATTCGTTAACTACTATTTTAGGTACGAGAAATAAAGGATATCATTGGTACACACACTGTTGTGTGGCTACATGACGTACAACAACGAACCGAGCGTATTTTCGATTTGTGTAATAATTAATGGCCGAGTAACGAATACAAAAACTATACGAACACAATATGAAAAAAAAATGTACCCCTTGTATAATATAAAATAAAGCGGGGAAATCGAATACTGTAGTCAATTAATACTTTTATAGAATTATAACATATTATTAAATGCCCGTGTAGCCAGCCAATCATTTTTGCTATTGCAATTGAAGTCAATAAAATCTCATTGTTTTTCAATAATTGGATGACGTAAATAATGAAATCAAATTTTAATTTGATATGAATTGAAGTTTTCTTTAAAATGACATTTTTATTCATTTTTGCCTCGTAAACGAAATAAAATTGAATTTTAAAACGCATTAATTTACAAACAGATCAAATTGTTTAGTAATAATTTCGAAAAATATACGGTAAACGATTTATATTGTGGTCTTCATGACGAATTCGAATCCGATTTCAAAATACATTATTATTGCGTCACTCGATCAATCGACACAACGAGACTCCATTGCGCCACATCGTCTTCCAATGGGCACGATGCACGACAGGTTTAACCGACCAAGTAACACGGGGAAATTCGACACGCTGCTTCTCAACGTAGCTATCTTTCTGTCTCTCGTGTCTCGGTTTCGATCAGATATTTTCTACACCTGCGAATCGCAACATCCGTAAATCAGAGATTTATCCATCGCGGTCTATAAGAGTAAATTATAATACAACTACGAATCGTCGTCGTGTGCAGCGTCAAAAAACCCGACATTTCCTTCCGTCACCAATCGCTGTTTAAAACATAACATTATCACTAGGGCCCGCATTCAAATGCAAAATGCATACCTATTTATTTTGGTGATCTCTCAGGCAATGCTTTCCAAGTACATTATTTGTTTCGTGTAACAAGAGAACTCAAGTGTGAAAACTTTTATTTTGCATTTTTCGGTCATTTTATTCATTTAAAGGTATATTTCAACAATAGACTTACAATTTTTATAATGTAATAGTATCTGTAAATAATACGAATCAACGATATAAATTTAACTAATTCAAAATATTATTCATGTTTTTTGGGGTTTTCCTTAAAAATATCTAGAAATCTTTCTACAATTGCGATAATGTCTATATTTTATCTTTACAAAAACACAAAGGACCTATTTTTTTAAGAATATTTTCATGGTAAAATGCATTTTTTAAGGGCATTTTCGGCTGTTTTTTAGAGCATTTTTCGACGGTCTTTAGTGCACTTAAATCCGGGCCCTAATTATCACATTAACACGCCCGCAGCGTGGTGACGGTGGCGGTGAGTTTCGCGTGGCAAAACCACACAACCGGAGGCGCTTTATAGCCCGCCTCCCGCCGTCCGAGTCGTGTCGGTGCGATGACGCGTCGAAATGTATTGCGTCGCCGTCGCCGCAAGCACCGATAACGGAACGCGCGTACGGGGCAAGTCGAATCAATCTGCACGGCTGAGAAACGCGATAATTCGATATTGTTGCCGTCGTCGTCGTTATATTAAGTCGTTCGGGCCTCTCCACCACCCGTTGCCCCTTCCCCCCGCGCACGCGTCTTCTTCTCGCGTGTGTAATGTAAAATAAAATAAAATCCAAACCGACGTCGTCGAAGGTGCGGACGCAAAAAAAAAAAAAAAAAATGTAAATAAAATAAAAAAATACAAATAAATAAATAAGAAATACGGACACCTCGTCGTTGTTCCTCGCCGTGTGTGTGTGTGTGTGTGTGCATTATAATACACGTACGGATTTCACCCTCCTCCCGTTCCGCCTTCCCCACTACCACAATCGTCTCCCTCGTTATCGTTCTTCTCCATCATAGGTATACGCACCGCGACCGCGTTTGTGTGTGCGTGTGCATCCAATAAACAATCTGTTCCCGCGCGCGAGTACACCTATATAATATGTATAACACACCTCGGAGGGCAAAAGGCGGACGACTGTTCAGTTGAAGTCATAATAATAATAATAATAATAATAATAATAATAACAATAATAATAACTAGGGCTCGGAACTTAATGCTCTTAAAAAGTACTAGATATGCATGCACTTAAAAGAGTACAATTTATTATGCTCTAAAAATATTAAAAATATGCACTTTTTTTTATCAAACAAAATTTTCATAATTACAAGTATTTTATTAATCAATGCTCATACTAAATATCCTTAAGTAGATGGATTTAATGAAGCTTCGTAGATAATCTCAAAAAAGTATGATAAAAATATAAAATCAACTTACATTTCCAGAAATAAATATTCAAAATAAAATAATTGCTTGAAAAACGTTTCATAAATTAAATTAATTATCTTTTAAAATTTTTCCATTAAAAAATATATATATATATATTTGAAAAACCTAAACGAAAAAAAAAATCGTTAAGTACCTAATTAAATGTATTTTAATTTAATTTATTTAAGTATAACTTTTATATTACCTTAAAAATTGTTGCATTGAACCATTAAATATTTTTAAAATTATTTTCAAAGTTAAAAGATCGTAAATTATTAACCATCAGCAAATTTTTATACTTTGAATAACTAAGTACATTATTTATTATATTTTTTTTTTATATGTTTCTAATTTTTATAAAAATGGATTTGAAACACAGAGTAAGTACAATAATACATTTAATATCTAATGAAAACTCTAAAAATGAATTAATTTTGTTTTTTATTAACAAATTTCAAATTTCATCATCAAATATGCTCTAAAAAGTTGTAAAATTAAGAAATATGCTCTTAAAACTACAAAATCACCAAATATGCAAAAATATGCATTATAAACTTTTAATATTTATTACGTAGTGTCATGAAATGCATTTCTAGCTTACCTAGCAATAAATCTAATTGTTCACGAAAAACATGCAAATGCAACAACTTCTGAGCCTTAATAATAACAATAATACGGACAAACTAAAACGCGATGCATCCATCGGTCAACGGCGGCGCCGACAACAAAACATAATATTGAGTTGCCTATTATCAACATCGTCGTTTTTGTGCGGAGGCGGTGCCGATGATTGGACGACAATCGGTTGGTGTCGTTTTTATTATTTATTTTTAAATAATATCTCCTTTGCCAGTAATGAAGACAAGAGACCGACAGCCCGTGGGTATATATATTATATTATGTGTGTGTGTGTGTGTGTGTGTGCGGATATGTGAACAGTGCAGTATTATAACTTCCTTGAATTAGAGATAAAAGCGACTGTGGGAATTGGAATTTGTACATTCGCGTCATGTCAAAAAATATGTGTACAATAATTCGCATGTGTCCAGTTCGGTCTAGTCATCGCGGACGAATTTATGTGACGCAAATGTTTTTTTTTTTTTTTTTTATCAATGCCACAAGTATTTTTGATGCATATGATATAATATTATGACGAACATTGGCGATTTAATGTCGATCGAAATGAATCATTATTAATTCGTTGAATACAATGACGATCGACCTCTTCTCTATAAGCATGACAACGCCGTCCAGAACAAAATGACCAGTTACGACCAGCGAAAGAGTGAAATTTGTAATCGAACACTACTAGTTTTATTATCTGACCTAAACCTTTTATAGATATGTGTAGAGTTTCTAGTTTTGTTTTTTTTTTTTTTTTTTTATTGTAGTATAGACACATTATTTATTATTTAACATTTTTATTTTACTCTCGTGTGAGTAAATACTTTATAAAGTCATTTTTATGATTTTAAATCGCACGGAGCGAATTTTCGACGTGATTGTTAATTTTAAAATAGTAAATGCATTTAAAACTATGCCAATGTAGCAGCTGCAATCATTAAATCATTGCATAGCGATAGCGACCAAATGTTTTCATGTAATCCGGATCAATTATTGTTTCATTTAATGCAGTAATCAGTTTTTACTCTTTCGACAAAATTAAACTGCCAAAAGCCCAAAATTATGGATTCTGTGTGTACGTTCAATTATAATACAACACTGCATTACAATGCACACTGTAACATGCATTATCACTAATGGATTATTCAATAATTAATTTTATAATATGATGTATATATGCAGAAATTTTGAACGGATTAAATATTAAATATAATTCGGATAATAAGAGTAAATGGCGTTATTTTAAACTGTCAAAACAGTTGAGTAGCATATTATTTTTCCTACAAATAACAAAAAGACATTTAACTAATATTTGTTTTTATTTTGATTACTACACAGTTTAGACACTATATATTAAAATTAGTGTAATTCAAAACGTTATGTTAAAACTTTTTGTTTTTTTATCCTTTTATATATGCATATATAATAAGTGTAAGACCGTAAAAGTTTATCGCGTAAAATGCTTTTTGCAGCAAAATATTCCCGATGCGAATCATACATCAAAAATGTATTAATATCGATTTTATTCTGCTCGATTTTTTTTTTTTATGTAAATATAATATTATGTGTATAAATATTTCTCCCGAAGCCTTATTACGGAGGCCATATAGTTCACACATGCATTCAATTGTTTATAATATATGATGGCTATAAACAACATCCGATAAATGGGCCTGATAAATGTCGGAAAAGTCGGTAAACAAAATAAACTATCTATAAGATAAAACCCGTGTAAAAATTAAAGAACCAACCTGAATTCTTTGAAGTTATCAAAAACATGTCATGTTACCAAGTATGTTGATGGATTAAATCAGTGGTTCTCAACGGGGGCAATACCACCCCCCCCCCAGTGGGCGATGAAGAGGTTCTGAGGGGCAATAGAGGGGCAGTGAGCAATTCTTGGGCGATATGGTGGTGTTGAGCATAATATATATTTACACTTAGGCCTAAATATTGGAGTAAAATAAAAACTGAAATACAGATACTCCCCACTGAACGATTTTCCATGGCTTATCTGTAATTATATTTTTTCTGATCGTTTTCAATAAAAAATTGAAATATCTAGCAGATTAACTGATTTAAGAATTGATTGAACATTCAACTAATGAGGTATGAAAAGCCAGTCCATCTTTATTCATCTACATTTTAATTAATTTTTTTTTTTTTTTTAAGGGGGGAATTGAAAGATATTTTGCTCTTTAGAGGGGCGGTGACTTAAAAAAAATGTTGAGAATCACTGGGTTAAATAAACCCAGCTGAAATTCTGATGACAATATTGTTACATCACACGCGCTCTCAGCTGCAGTGCTATTTAAATTAGTTACCTATCTATTTTGCAATTCAAATCGTACAGATCGACAACAATATATCGGACCAATAAATTACGGATTAATCCTAATTATTTTTTACATCACATAATATAATCGTTAAACGAATTCTCACCGATAATTAACGGTTATTATTGTGTGCCGTATCTACATTCTGCACAGTCTAATAACTCCTACGCCACCCGGCTAACGATAAGATGCGTGTATATTTTATATTACGCCAGACGAAAAACTACCCATGGTGAACATTCCCAGGGAAATAATAATATCACTAAAAAATATTAAAACTATTTGAATTGCTAAATTTTTAATTTTATTAAAATTCCAATGCAAATGCCCAATATAAAATTTCTTAAGAAACTTTTCCGGTTATTTATCTACCTACAGCCAGATTTAGGGGGGGCCCATGGGGCCTGGTCCCAGAGGCCCCCACAAAATAAGTGCATTCACTATTAAGCAGTAAATTTCGTTGCAAGTTTTTTAAATACCCTTTTTTTGGAAAATAATTTCACTTAATAGTAACCAAAGACCTAACATACATTTTAATATTCCGTAAGCGCCGTGCGGTTAATTAATTATACTTACTACTTTTGAACACTTATTGATAAAAAAAAGTTTTATTTACTGATAAAAATACTGTCCAGTATCTAATAAAAATATATATAAATTTTTTTTTTTTTGTTTGTTTGTTCCTATCTGTATTTTTTCATCTATAATAGTGTATAACGGGAAATTAAAATTTTAAGTGTGTTAGAAATAGAAAGTTTGTCAGGTAAGCAAATATTAAAATTTTTTTCTTATACTATTGTTAATAGAGAGCCCTGAGGCCCCCACAACCCTAGAGCCGACCCTGTAAATATCATAGAGAAAAACAATAACATTTTTAGTATTAAAACGATTTAGTTTATTCTCGGGCTGCTTTCTATTGAGTATTATTATTTACTAGGGTAGTTTTTCCTATGTGCGTTTTATAATTTCAAATAGATCCGTAGTTTGTTTCAACAAAATGTCACATTTTACTGCGATTCACGATTTCGTGAAGGTTGACGTCACATAGAGCGTAGCTATCTGGTGTGCATGAAATGCCGGAAGTACTCGATAGTTGCCGCGCACACGATCAATTATTATATATCATTGGCGGCGATAAACATGTCAGGCTTCATAATATCTGTCGCGGGAACAGCACCACACTGCGTAGGAAAATCTGTCAAGCATTATCTGCGGCGGCGTAGTAGAAGATGAACCGCCGCCGCCACGCGCAGGGAAATCTGTCTCGCATTACACGAAATTATGCGCGGCGGTCGGCCGTTGGATTGATTTGTTATTTACACTCGCGCAATGTTTGATGTTTACTACTATTTGACTGTATAATAATAATAATAATAATAATAATACGTTATTATACGCGGGACGAATATTATACGTATAATAATAATAATAATAATAATAATAATTAGGACCCGGGACTTGATGCGTTTGCATCTTTTAGATTCTGAACGAAGTGAAGAAGCTAGTGTTTTTACAATGATATTTATTTTATTTTTTTCTGTGTACAACTTTTCGTATAGAAATACTTGTTCAAAAGTTTCGATCAATAACTTTTTGAAACCAGATTTGCCTCTAGATTGTACTTTAGAGAGGTCATTTTTTGAATTTCTCAATTCTTCAATTTTTTTTTTTGGGAAAAACTACCCGAAATTTGACAAAAACAAAAAAGATTTTGGCGCAAGAAAATTTTGAAAATGTGAAAAAAAATTTTGGACATTTTTTGAAAATTTTTTTTTTTTTTATTAACTTCCTTCGTTCAGAATCGTTTTACCGAAGAAATGATTTATCGTTTCTTTAAAATTTAATACGCCCGTCAAGAG
>JAIPRM010008195.1:0-16197 GCA_025469315.1 Stegophylla sp. TES_Ste_2020
TTCTATACGAAAAAGTGTTAACAGAAAAAAAAAAGAAAAAAAAATAAATAAACATCATTGTAAAAACACTAGCTTCTTCACTTTGTTCAGAATCTAAAATTTGTACAAAATAATAACGAAAACAAAAAGTTACATCGTGACGAAAAATTCATATATTTTATTAAATAAAATTATTTAACGATTGTAACAAGTTCAAAATTTGTTTTAATTTGTTTCTATCGAAATAATCTCGTTCTTATATAATATGTTTATCTACATGTTTCGTCATAAATACACATTTTTATTCTACATACTATTATGTTTTTTGCAATAATTTCAAATAATTTAGTAAATTTTTGTGTGTATTTTTAATCTTCTGATTCCATTTTTGAGTATCCCCCACCGGTCCTACCCAAGGACATTCATTACTTAATAGCACGCGTGGCTGTATATATGCAACTTTCTTTTGGAATCATATCATTCAAGAAGTGATTTATTGTTTCTTTTAAACTCAATTTACCTACAAGAGTACCCCATTTGAAGAGCGAAGAATACCCAAGGTGCAAAGTTCGTCCTTTTTTACATATACATATATATAAAAATATTGTTCAACTGTAAATAATATAATAATAATAATATTATAATCGTTTAACCGTCAAGTTGTTCGAAATACGACCAAATCGATAATATTACATAAACGTAGTGAAATAAATTCCGACGTGGGAATCTAATTAATATTAATCTAAATTATCTCCGATAGTTTTAAAAGTTTTAAATTATTTGATGAACCCGAAATCAAATTTTTGTTTTTATTTTTAACAAAAGTGAAATGAATGAATATAATAATAATATTATGTTAATTATTTACAAATATAAATTTTGATTTCACGACACCAACGAATATTGTGCACACGCTTTATTCGTGCCGGTAATTTCTTTTGTTACAAAATTAGCTACAAAAATTAAAAAATAAACGTTTTACGGTTCGGTTCCGTTATTTTGTTTTATAACGTGTGAATGGGCGTGTTATTAACTGAACGCAAAATATAAAAAAAATATATTATATTAAATAGCTTTAACATTTTGAATTTTACTCGGAGTAAAAAATCTATTGTTTTTTTTTTGTATCTACGCTTTTTATAGTGTCTGTGTGTATACAAATTGTATTATTATTATTTTTTAACACAGTATACAAAGGATCGGATTACATTGTTTTGTGTAACGTACACACGAGACCACTGCAGTTCCGTAAATGTGAGCGCAAACTGTAAAATTAAAAATTCATGTTACAGATCGTTTTTTCACGAAAAACGTAATAATGTAATAATAAAGTTTGAATATTCATGATCGAAATTGTACTGATATATGCATTTAAAAGTTACAAAATATGCCTTCGAATGTATTAAATACAGTGGAACCTCGATAAGTCAAACCTCAATAAGTCGAAAACCTTGATAAGTCGAAAAAAATTCTATTCCCTTGCGAAAACCTCGATTACTCGAAAGAAAAACTATAGATAACTCGAATATTCTGAGTTGAATGTAGATGGATAATGACGGATAATTTGTATAAACATTTATCTTATCGGCTTGTATGTTCGAATAATTTTATCTAATCGCGTTTATTGTGTTTATTATAATACAAAATGTCATTAAAAATCATTGTATTTAATAATAATTAAACACATTTATTGCATACCTATAGAAATTTTAAAAACTTTAATTATAAAAATTAAAAACTTTTTAAGTCGAATTTTTTTTGTAAAACCTCGGTAACTCGAAAACCTCGATAAGTCGAAAAAATTGCATTTCCCTTGAATTTCGACTTATCGAGGTTCCACTGTATTAACAATGGTTAGGTTAGGTTAATATATATATATATATATATATATATATAATATAAGCTAAAATAAAAAATGAATATCATTACACTATCTTCTTTTGAGTATAAAGTTCAATTTGTTTTTTTGAACACCTATCAACATTCTTAGTTTTATCAATCATAACACTATTATTATAAATTATTATATACTTAAGTGGTACTGCGTATTTTTCCAATACAGATTTAAATTTCTAAATTGTAAAAACAGTTACTACTTATATGAATACACTTATACTCATATATTTACATCATCTAAAAAATCAGCAGTTTGAGTTTGCACTCCCTTATCGACTTTGGTTGGTGTAATAGCTTCATTGTGTGCTTTTTCGAGATAATTTATTTCAGAATTTTCTTCACCTAACATAATTTTAGCAAAAAAGTTTGACACTTTATCATATTTTTTTCCTTATTAAATTTATTAGTAAACTTACATTTTTTTCTGGATAATTTATTCAACACGAGATGCTTTACTTCATTCGTAACAATTTTATCAAAATCCTAAATGACAGTAAAGTTTATTTAATTAACTGGGTAAGTAATAATTAGTTACTGTACTAAATTATAATTAAAATGAAATCTAGTTAAAATTATCTTACATTAAAGTGTAGACCATTTTCCACCATTTTCACAAGTTCAGGAACTAAGCCTTCATTAATTAATACATACATCTCTGCTATAAATTTTCTATTGGGAAATAATGATTCATCATGAGACTGTGGATCTAAAATTAAACTTTGTGTAATGTTTTCATTTATATTTTCAGAGCTCTCCAAACTTTCTAATTCCTAAATAAAAATTTAAAAAAAGTTGCAGTCATTAATTAAAATTAAATTATTTTAACAAGTATTTTACTTTAGTAGTCATGTTTTCTTTATCTGGAAGTTCCATAAAAGCGAATAATTTTTCTAAATCATATTCATCATCATATTCATCATCAGATTCATTTTTATTCATTTCTGATAATGAATTATCGTTGCCTGAACTATTTCTATTCATTATAATATTATCTCTGTGAACAAAATCATATCAATTATAACTTTATTAATATTTTTTTTAAATAGGATATAAAATCGTTCATCTCTTATAATGCTCAATGAATAAAAAAAAATTTTTTGTTCAATTGCTATCTAGAGATTTATTCAGTAAACTTCTCTAATTAAAGACTCATCATTACATGGAATACAATTTGAAAGTACCTTGCTCATTAGTAAACTATATTTACTATTACTAAATGAAATACTAAAAAATAGGTAATAGAAAACTTATTATAAATATAAAGCAATAAAACTCTAAAAATTTTCCAAAATATTTTAAAAATGGAGTTAAAATAAAAAGCTATAGGTATTTAAGGTACTTTTAAAATTATCATTCTCTAAGTTATATTGATAAGTCAACTCATTAAATTTGATGTGTTGAGTATTACCAAGGTAGTGAGTTTCTCCTGTTCGTAAGAGAAAAAAAGAACAATGAACTCAGAATTTAATAAAAAAATACATTTTATAATTTGAATAAACACTTAAAAGTAGACCCAGTCTAGTACCGACTGAAATTGTAATGAAATAAACACTATGAAGTAGATCCAGTTCAGTATTAACTGAAGTTTTGAAAACCAACTAGAATCGCTAAAAGAGCTGTGCTGAACTTTAAAAATAGACTGACAGGACACAGTCAACTTCCTTCTCAAGTTTACCGGCTTGAGTTAGTGTCTTAATGGAATCTAGCTGATCTAGCAATTTTAAGGGAATTCATTAAGTGATGAATGTGTGAACATACTGAGACTTCTACGTAGATAATAATATTAATTAAATAAACCAAAAAAAAAAAAATCACTACTAGTTTATAAAAAATTTAACATAATGAGATAAATTCAGTTGAACAATTCTTGGAACACATTATATTATAGAAAAATAAATAGGTATTAAACTTTTGAAATAGGTACATTTATTAAAAACACATTTTGAAAAAATATTTAAAAGCATAAGAGTACCTACTCAGAAAAAAAAACAAAATAAAATGTCATACATTCTTTTATAAGCAACCAGTATAAATTGAATTAAAGATGACCTAATTTCATTCGTTTTAGATAATTAGAAAAAAAAACTAATGTCAAAAAAATATTCTGTACAGAAGGAATTTTCTCAGAACAGGAATAGAAGATGAATTAAAAGGCAATCCAGCATAAAACAGGACTTATGATCATCCTAATCTGGAAGAGTTTAAATTAGCTTATCGTAACTACGACTTTCATTCTCAAATATTGTCGCATTTGTACAGATGACAAGACCAAATGAATTTGTTATAATACCTTGTATTTAATAGGTACTAAATAAAACCGACTGTTCAAATATCCCATACACATACCGTGAAACCTATTTAGGAAATCCAACTTGCGTATGACGGCGGCTTATCAGAAAATAGGGACTCGAAATACTTTTTGTTAATAGCAAAATATTTAATTACAGATTAATAATTTTCACAACTAATAACAATAAACACTCAACAGGCATGGCAAACACAAAATAAAACCGTTTTGTCATGGCAACATGACGAGTAACAACAAGTTTGTCAGCAAGATAACGCTGCACGATAAAAATGTTCCCCAGACGAAACGAAATTTTTACTTTGACAACACTGACTTTGTGTGAGAGGACTGATCACGATAAGGCAGGAGGATAGCGGGGTATGGCGATGAATTGTTATCGAATCGGCGGTGGCATTACTAGCGCCGTTATAGCGGATAACTTTAGAACTAGAAGTCTAAAACCATTGATTAAATATTACAGTCAATGGCAAAAATAAGGAGTTTTACCTAAAATTACACACTTTAACGTACATTTGATGTGAGTCCCTAATTACAAAAATGCTCTTCTCTTCTCATAGTATTGAGGAAAAATGGCATTTTCGTATTTCGAAAGCAAAACCGAATAGAAGAACAGTACAGTAAAGGTATTGTACTTTAATTACGGATAGATGGCGCTAATGACGATAAAAGGAAAATACCTTACCCGTACGCCGCCGATTCAATATCATTTCATAACCAGAAAAAATAACGGCGTGTCCAGTCCTCTCATATCATAGTCCGTGCATATAGCTCTCTAACAATAACAGTATATAACGCCTTTTCCTAAAATCTGGTTGAGATCTGTTTACATAGCCTTGATGCTTATATTTATACCGCGGACCAAGATAGAATATGGACTAATATAGAATATATTTTCAATGAGTACCAAAAATGTTTACCGAGATAGGTACATTTCTAAATTCAGCGCCATCTGTGTATAAATCATTACAACAATTTTTTCCGTTTGAATTAGATTTTGATTTTGAAAATATAATAGCATTTTAAAAATTGATCATTGGCGGGAACTTTCAAATGTCTATGAAAATAATCATATATTATTGTCATTAGGTAGCTTTCGATACTATGTACTTTTGAATGGCTGGTTGGAGAGCAGGGAAGAAACATTTGAGGATCAGACACCACTACTCAGCTGCCATCATAACGTTACTAGTCCATTCTATCTTAGTCCTTGATTTATACTTATTTTTGTTGTGTTATTTAAATTTCTTACAAACTAAGGTTTACGAGTCCGCTACTGTCCTCTAGTAAACTACAAATTTACATTTGTATACGCTTTCTTAATTTTCGACTTATTTGCCACGATTGTTTTGAAAAAAAGTTAAATAATAACTAGTCGTTACAAGTACCCGACTACAGACTGCCAGACATGTGACAGTCGACACGTTGCCGAAGTATCGAGATTCTGCTGCTATAAAAAATAAATTTTTCTGCTATGATCTATACATTTCATTATTTTGTATAGTATCCAATTCGAAAACCTAATCAATTAAATTGTGTACTTAAAGTTTAAACCTTAATTTGCTACCTACATATTAAGCACCCTGAAAATCATTGTTCGTTTGATAAAAAAATAATTCTTTTCCGTAATAAATAACCCCGCATATAATGATCATGTTACATCATTATAATTTTAAAAAATCTAAAAATGTTTTCAAATATAAATATGAGCAGTCTTATAATTTGTATGTTGTATTCGGTGTGATTTCAATTTTGGCTTAATTTTTGTGGGCTTTTTTCTGCAATTTCAACCGTTAATCAATACTGATTTATATGCATACATATATTATGTAACACTGTTCAATTATAATAATGTACTCTGCAACGAATGAGAAACATTACACAAAAAAAAAAATATGTAAATATGCGGGAATTTTTTCAGGGTCAAAAATTCTGGGGATATTTTATCCCAGTATTTTAATATCGAAAATAATACCTAATTTATGTGAAAACAATGTTACCAAAGTCAAAATGTGTACCTATAGTTAACGTTTAGGACAGATTATTTGTTGGAAATAGATAAATTTTCATTATTCGATTTATTGAAATAACCAAAGAGTATTAGACCGTAATAGGTAAAAATAATTAGTTTAAATGATTATTTTTAGGAAATTAGAATCAATTATCATATTCGTCAGAGTGATTAGTTATTATGCACAGTAACATTGTCGGTAAAACAAATTTTAAATAATCGTAAATAATTTATCATTAACCAGACATGCGGATTATTATAATATTATGTAAAACAACTGGTTATTACGCTAAATTAGTATTAAATAACACACATATATGTATATATATATGTACCTATTATCGTCATACAGAAGTGGAAGTTTTGAAAACCAGAACCAAAACATTTTAGTTCTGGTAATCGCTCTTGAATCTGATTTAAAAGTGAACAGTTTGCACACACTGATTAATGAAAAACATTGTTTATTATACGAACTTTTAGGTATTTTTCTAAATTAATAACTAATTCTAATATTTTCGTTTTAGTGTAAACTTGTGAGATTTTACAGTCCAGTCAGATCTGTTGGTCAAGTTCTTGGAATAGGTAAAACGAATAACGGAATAATTACCAAAAACCCATTTTAACGAGAGTCTGAGAATAACGTTTGCCAAACTAATCAGAACCGAAAATCATAGAAATATTTTTTGAATATCAGTTATTAACAACCAATAATAATATCAATATAAATAATAATAATCTTCGAACCCGGGTCTCTCATTTAATATGAAGGTTAGGTTAGGTTAGGTTAGGTTAGGTTAGGTTAGGTTAACTCATTCGCGAATATGCGAATACACGCGTGTAAGTGCGTTTCATTTATATTTCGTATAAGCGTACACATACAATATTGTGGGTAACCCATGGTCTCGCCGCGTTTTCTTTTTCAGGAGGAACTATTTTTACCAAAAATATACTAAAAAAAGGTTGATTTGGTTTTCGAAATATTATTCATTACAAATGATAAAAACATTTTGACTACTACTCGTCCAGGACTTTTTTTGTTGATTATCTAGGTACTATATTTAAACATTATAAAATTGCTACTTGTTTTTAATACTTAAAAATTAATCAAATATCGGTTTTGGACGAAAATAATATAGTTTATACGTTTTAATTTTCATACGTTTATAGCAGTGTTTCCCAACCAGGGGGGCGCGCCCCCCTTGGGAGGCGTGTACACGTTACTGGGGAGGCGCAAGCAGTGTTCGCCGCAAGGTAAAAATGTGAATTCATGTATAGAAAAAATTAAAAATTAATAACAACCGTTTTATGTATTAAGTATCAATAAAAATTAAAATTTTAGTGCTTAGCCGCTAAACATAATTTATTATTATTATTTTATACTTATTTATTATTATAGTTTTATTATTCACATTCATCAATTATTCTATTAATCGTTAACTGTGTTTTGATATTTTATAATTATTATCATCAATCAAAAGTTGTCGTTCCGAACATGTGTAATTTATCTGTTAAGTATACAATACAAAGGTGATAATTTTTTTTATCCGTAGGAGAGGGGGCGTGAGATTTTCGAAAATCTATAAAAGGGGGCGTAGAAAATAAAGGGTTGGGAACCACTGGTTTATAGGCTATAAACTAAAATTACCCTAAACGATTTTACCACAGTTTGAGGACGGAGTGTTAAATGTGTTCACACGGATAACGCTCATATCTCATGCAATGTTAATATTGAATTTGATTCATTCAATTTTAGTGTACTACGTACGTACTTGTAAAACCCCTAAACAAAATTACGAGTCAAACTACAGAATAAGAGTCGATTCAATTCAAATTCAATAAAAAAAAAAAAGATTTATTTTTATTTTGAGTGAAAACAAAAAGTTGTGACTGAAAAAACAGAATGCCAGAAATTGCTATTACAATTCGGATTCACGTCGGTAAAACGAAAATCGAATCGTCAAGTTCCGTGGTAAAATAAGCATGGCAGGTACAAGGTAGGGTTTTAAGTTTCATCCACTACCCTCCCGCCTGTTCAATTATTTTCAAAAGTACAATGAACGCTAATACAAAAAATATTTATTAAAAATAAATGGTATTAGTTCTTAATTTTTAAAACCATTTTATCTAGAAAAATTTTCCTGCGTTCGCCCATCGAGCTCTTATACTTTATACGTAAATTACAAGATTTAGCATACCATAATAATAATTATTATATTATACACCCTCCCCCCTTCCCAACGATACCTGAAATAAAACATTCCGAATCGTAGGCCACATTTTGTTACAACGCGACGTGTGTGTGTACGGGCGAGCTTATAATAATGATATTTTTCCCATCGATAACCTTCCAGATAAAAAAAAAAAATTATTGTATATGGCATGTATTTTA
Source organism: Stegophylla sp. TES_Ste_2020 (assembly GCA_025469315.1). Lineage (NCBI taxonomy): Eukaryota > Metazoa > Arthropoda > Insecta > Hemiptera > Aphididae > Stegophylla > Stegophylla sp. TES_Ste_2020. Next base: position 8,581 of record JAIPRM010008195.1, read on the forward strand.
TAAGCTTTACTGCGTTTATTAACGTTTTATTGTGAATAATTAATATATTATATTATTATAAAAATGGAAATAAAAATTGTACATTTGTGTACATATAAGTATATTATTATACATCCAAAATGTCCGCCATGATGATAATAATAATAATTATAATTATTATTATTATTATTGTATTATGTTATACGACATTGTTAGTTATCGATATTATTCCCTAAACGACCCGAAGCACCAACTATCACCGAATTATGTAAAATGATATACTTGTTGTAAACTGTTATAATAATAATAATAATAACGTATAGCGTTATATATAAAAACGTAATATTATTTTAATGTTTAAAAAGCCTATTTGTGTACTATCTATAGGATTATATAATCACGGTCGGGAGGAGGAACAGAACATACAATACATAATATTTTACTCGGGAGGACATTATAATAATATAGTATACAGTGTTGTGTTTGGCTCAAAAAGCTATATATTATATGTTCGACGTTCACTAGATTTATAATATTCTACTTAACTGTATCTATAATTATTATTATTACAATTCGCCATTATTATTATTATTATTACTTAGCGTAGTGTAAATTATATTGTATTATTATTATTATTATTATTAAACTGTATAATATCGTTTATTTATTATTCAAAACTTTAAGCTTAGTTAAAGTCTTGATCATTTTTTATTATAAATGTTATAACAGTGAGCTGAGAGTAATAATAATTATTATTATTATTACCTTTATAGTATTTCTGTTTTCATGATATACATTTTATGTGAAACTTAGATCATAATATTATTTCGATATTGTAATTATTAAATCATTGTTTTGTGACCACTTTTGTACTACTCGTTTGTTGGATCCTGTGTCCGATGCAAACTATAAGGTGTTTTCATCGGAAAATCAATTGTTCTCCAAGCCTGATGTATTGTGACACATTTTCGACACTGTTTTTTGAAAACTAAAAACCGGGAAAAAAGCGTTTATTTCTAAACACACGAATTCTTAATTAATAAAATACCAGAGTAGCTTAAATAATAATTTCGAATATCGCGTTTCAGCAAACGAGTAATGCGATATCTTATTAATTACCTATTATGAATCTAAAAATTAAAAGACTTAAGTGTAAACAAACGCAAAAAAAATGTTTATGGAGTTATTCACCGCGCGAGATGAATAATATATTATGTATTTTCCGCATTATTTTAACATAAAAAAGGTTTATATAATGATTTTACTAGAATAAAAAACCAATTTAGTTATAACACTCATAACATATTAAATAAACACCCAACGTGTTTATTTATTTATTTTCATTCTTATCACTTTTGAAAAATGTGTATTTACTTATAATATTACGAAAATATAATAATTATTATAATTAGCTGTAGACAATAATAGTTAAGAAATTCTAGTTGGTTAATGATATTTTTAAACCATAAAATATGATTATGTCTATTGTATTAAAAAAAAAAATAAACATTTTCAAATTAATTTTTTAATTCCAAAGCTAAAATGGCATTGACTGTTTATGTACATATACATCCTGAAGGGAATCCTTGAAGAAAATAACAATTATAATTCATAAGTATTTTATCGAGTACATTGGGTGTTCTAAACCACATCTTACATGGTCAATAGTCAAAAGTATCGTTAATACAAAAGTATCATCGTATCCGAGAGTATTTCTCTTAGCTACTAGACTCCTCGAATACAGCGATGAAAACCGTTGAAATAGTAGGTCATTAATATAATAACCGAAAATATTGAATTTTCGAAATCAAGTAATTAAAAAACTATTCGTCCGCATGGATTTTAGCTCTCACCTTCATACTCAGCGTCGAAAAATACATAAGAATAGAAAATGGCGATAAAACATTATCAACCTTCTTGAGTGTTCGTAAACTAGAAATATATCCTAATATTTGTCCGTACTTTCTTCTATTTTTTTTTTCAATCAAACTCTTGTCAAATGTTTAATCATTCGTCTGTAAAAAAAATTTATTACACCAAAATATACGCAATGAATTTCTCCGCCTAGGTACCAAGTTTCATAAAAATCGGTTGAATCAATTTTCCCTTATGTATGTCACAGAAAGAGAAAAAAGATAAACATCATTGTAAATTCATAAGCTTCTTCGCTCCGTTCAGAAACTAAAATAAACATAATTTTAAAAACACTAGCTTTTTCATTCCACTCAGAATATAAAAAATTAATTATTTAATCAAGGAAATTACTGCGCTTTAGAGTTGATCAATTTTATGGACGTGGGGTATGTTCGAAAATTATATGTTTGAATGAAATGTGTTCGATTGAAAAGTGCTTGAAAATACATATATTCGAATGAATTTTATTTCGAATAAGTTTATTATCAAAGGAAACAAAATTATTAAAACATAAAAAAATGAATAAATGTGTAGATATATCGTCAAGTTAAAAGTTTAAATTTTAATTAATGCCTCTTAGAAATTCCACATTATTTCTAAATCTAGACAATACTTTTAATTCTTTTTTCATGTTGTTTACGGGACTCTTTATATTTTTTTGAAATTCTGCTTGGATAAATTGTTCAAGCAATTTAAGCTTTCGTTCTAGTTCTGAATTTTTCAAAAAAGTTTTATACACTTTTATGCACTTGTAGGATGTATCGATATCAATATATTGTAAAGTACAATATTACTGTAAAATATTGTTTTTTTTTCAGTGTAGCAATACCAAGTTCTTAATTAAACTTATCGGTTAATAATAATACAGAATAATCTATGTCAATACAATAATTGGAAAGTTTTCGATCATATTAAATTTATTCAAACATAAATGCATATTCTTACACTTTGATTTGTATTCGAACGCATGAACTGGCACCAATTTTATGATAAATATTAATACCTATATTTTCGTTTGATAAACATTAAAATTGATTCACATCCTTCTTTTCTAAAGATAATTTTTCAAACACACATCATACGTAGTATATTAAAAACTTCATTAGTTTCCGATTTAGATTACGTAACAAAATATAATCTTACGAAAATTGGTCGTGAACTTTAATAAGAAACAGTCGGCAATAACTCGTGATATCTCGTCACAACTAAAACCATATATTTATATCGTGTGCGTCGTAAAATACTATATATATCTATATAAAATCGTGTGTAAAAATTCCATTCAGTTAAAATCACGTCCAAGTCCCATTTGTTTGACCCGTTTATCACCGTTAAACGATTATGATAAAACTAATAATTACTATTGTAGTTCAATAATCGTAGGTACTAACACACACGTTATTCAACAATCGTCAGTCTCCATACGCGGAGCAAACAACTCTAGTCGTAGCTCATACGCATAAACGTTTGTAATTTAAAGTATTGTCTTATTATGTTAACATTGTCAATGTTATCCGATTGTTAATATCCGTACGAATAATAATAAATACTAGAACCGTTTGATTTTTTTAGGAAAGTGCATTTTTTTTTTCTAGGCGATTATAAAACATAGATTTCTTAACACAAAAGTTGAGTTACAATACGTAACAACAAATTCGATTAGGAAACTTTTATTCGGCATTTTTTGACGATTTTAATAATTATGTCGTTCATTTACGGTAATTTTTCCATCAAATTCCATTAACAGACGTCTTAACACAAATTTTTTTCACATTACTCAGGCGTCATATTTATATTTTAAAAACAACATCTTAGTTTTAAAAATATTTACCGTTGAGTAGAACTACAGAATCTTAACAATTCAGTTGAAATTTTTTTAATTACTTTTCGCACATTACTTGAAAAATTCTCATTAATTAGACGACGAATTCTTTAATTGTAAAATGCGTTAAACAATGTGTTTTTCTTTTTACAATAATATATATTTATTATTATTATTACTTTTTTTAATGTGTATATGTTTTAGTAGAGAAATTTTTGTCCGAAAAATTCGACCAGCAGTTTTTGAAACTAGATTTGCCTCTAGATGGCATTTTAAATTATATTTTACATTTTATGTAATACTTGGTTCTTTGACTGGAACCAATAAATACACAATCATAATTAATCATAGTAAATAAACACTTTCTTTGCGTATCCGAAGTGCGCCAACGACATAGTGACACTTCTGAGACACTCCGCTGGGTCCCACAAACAATTTTTTTTTATACAAAGACAAATTTACACATCAACACACACACATACCCTCAGCATATTTAAGAACCCCAGCCCCTTTAATTTCACTCACTCTCTTTCTCATCAGTTGTGCTGCAACGTCACGGACAGTCGTCTTCATTTCTTTCAATCTTAAACTAACACAAATTGTTAACGTACTCTTGAGGCGGTTGGTGTTGAATTTAATATTCAACACTAGTCCTAGTATAATAGTAACCACTGTGTTGCTTGCATAACTGGAGATTACAACACAATCATATTAGAACATTGCATTTTGTATATATTTCGATGTTGCACTGGATAAAAACCATTTCTATGGTACAGACCTAACTTAATGAAATTAATGTTTTTATTTAACGGAGAAGATTGATTTATGGATACTACTCATAAATTAGTCAATTCGCACCAACCTGAGTCTAGGTGATCTGTTTATAATAAGAAAACAAAGGTTACGTAATTACATAATAAAACAAAATATCGACACATACACAACAGATATTCAGTATTTAAGTAGTTTATATAATTAGTGTTTCGTATCTCACACCCGACTGTGTACTCACTATACACAGGTAAGATCATATCCAATTTACTATACACTAAATTAAAGTAATATTAAGAAAAGTATTAGAAGATGGAAACATTACAACTAAATACAATTTTCCATAATGAAACAATACAATAACTATAATAAATAGTATCCCCCTTTTTATATATTTTTCTTTTTATTTCAAACGTAAAGAAAAGTATAAACAAGAAAGCAAGACATACTTAGCACCATTGGTATTCTTTACTCCTCGGGTCAGATAATTTTGAAGGGTGTTTTGAAAATGACGATTGTTCTGTATATTATTAAAATATTTCTCTCAGAGTCGTATTGTTAAGTAAGTGAATACGATAAAACATTTCTTTAAAATTTAACACACCCACCAAGATCATTTCATCCGAAGGGCGAAGAATATCCATGGTGTAAGTACATCCGCGTTTTTTTCTACTTTACTTTTCTTTTTTTTTTTTAAAGTTCGATTTTCAATGCGTTTAAAACAATTTTCGGTATTTCAAGTGTATTTTTTTATAAGGTTTTTTAATGCTTTAAATTCACAGACCTCATAATCATCTAATACACGCGCACACACTACTGAACTCGTAGTTGTATAATATTTAGTATTCGATAATACGTATATAAACATTTAGCGTGAGTGTTTTATATACACACGTGCGCGTAAAACCAAATTATTATTGTAAGTATTATATTACGGTGTTTTATTATTATGTTAATCCGTGAATATTTGTATAATTAGTTGTATAATTTTATTATTCGAGTGTACGTCGAGTGCGGAACGACATCTCGCATCTTCTCGGATCATCGGGAGTCGACGCGTTTTACACGTTTAACGACGATTCGACGAGCATGCGGTGTACTCGTCAACTAATCTAATTGGTTTTATTATTAGCGATTTAAAAGAGAATAATCTAGAATGAAAATGTATCAATGTATAATTGAGAAGTGACAAGCACGATTCAATAATAATAATAAAAATAATAATTCAGATAAGACTATGTGAGATCACTGTTTAAGGAATAAGACGTGTAGTAATCTGCTATTATTCGTATGATGTGTGTCTTACGAGACCTTAAACTATGAATTAATATAATATACTTGTAATAATAATTCTTTTTAGTTTTCTGACGGGTCGTACTTTTTCGGATTGAAATATATCATCGTATTGTTGTGAGTGTGTAATACCCCGCCCGAATGGTGAATAAGTAATTTCAATTCCGTTTACGAACGAATTTATTCACCAGTGGAAAACAACACAAAGACGATAATTATTATTATATTACTACAATGAAATTGATTTTCGGTAAGTAACAATTCGATTTTTTTTTCCAATGACATTTTGTGCATTTTATGCTTTTAAAATAATGAATGACATTTGATTGGTATTAATTACCAATCGATTAAGACAATTATTACTCAAAACAAAGTTATGACGAGACCGTATGTGTTAATTTTATTATTTTAGCTTAATAATTTTTGTCATAAAATATGATACTTAAGTGTTATCTCAATAATAACAATATTGAATAAAATATAATCTATGCGATTTTGTAACGCATTTCTGTTTTTAAATTCTGAACGAAATGAAGAAACTAAAAATTTTAAAATTATGTTTATTACTATTATTTTTTTTATGTGAACAATTTTTCGTATGAACGTACTTGTCCAAAAATCTCAACCAGCAACGTTTTGAAACCAGATTTTCTTCTAGATGGTACTTTAAAGAAGTGATTTTACTAAATTCTCAAAATTTTCGAAGAACTACCCGAAATTTGATTAAAAAAAGACTAGGAAACTAGTTTTTTATTTTTAATCCAAACTTTAAGTAAATTTAAACACAGATAGACAACAGTATAATATGAGCAAGACAATATTTATAATATGTGAAGAAAAAAAAATTTTTTCTAACACTTTTTTTTTTTTTTTATTATTTATCAAGTAGGTTAGTCAATTGAAGCCTCCGCTAAATCGTGCATTAGTTCCGGCCCGGGATCGCTGTTCCGCCCTGCAGTAATACGCGTACGACATGATAGTGTCCCAAAGATGGGTGATGGCCGTGATGGCCATGCTCGGCTTGGCCATGGCGTACGTGATGCGGGTGTGCCTGAGCATAACGCTCACGGAAATGGTCAAGCCCGTGATCACGCCGCCGGACGAGGTGGATCGCGAGGTGCGGGCGACGGATCACAGCTACTGTCCGGACACGTCGACGGAAAGGAGGAGGTCCAACGACAGCGCCGCGACGCGGGCACGCGCAGACGACGCGGACGACCGCCGGTTCGACTGGGACGAGAGGACGCAAGGCGTCGTGCTGTCCGCGTTCTACTACGGTTACATACTGACGCACGTGCCCGGCAGCGAGCTGTCCCAGAAGTTCGGCGGCAAGCACATGCTGGGCTTCGGTATACTGTCCACGGCCGTGTTCACGCTGGCCACGCCGTTCGTCGCGCGGCTCGGATCCACCGAGCTGGCCGTCCTGCGGTTCGTCGAAGGACTCGGAGAGGTGAGAGCGTTCGTTTAGACCGCTTAGTGCAGCGGTTCCCAGTCGGTAATCGCCGGAGCCCAAGGACTAGATGCGGCTAGATGAATTTTGTGTTGTTAACTTTAATAACAGAGTAAATTTGCCAATTATGTTGGTAACTTAAAGATGAGAGTATTAAATATCTGTGTTTTACGTCAGTTATTGTACGAAATTTTTATTTTCAAGCGAATTATAAATACGTAAAATATAATAATTTGAAAATAACTATAACTCGCTTAAACATAAAAAAAGCCGGACATACTTCGCACGATGGGTGTACTTCGCACGACGGGTGGTATTCTCTTGACGGGCGTATTAAATTTTAAAAAAACGATAAATCATTTCTTCAGTAAAACGATTCTGAACGAAG
>JAIPRM010008196.1:0-16197 GCA_025469315.1 Stegophylla sp. TES_Ste_2020
AAAAAGCCGGACATACTTCGCACGACGGGTGGTATTCTCCTGACGGGCGTATTAAATTTTAAAGAAACGATAAATCATTTCTTCAGTAAAACGATTCTGAACGAAGGAAGTTAATAATATAAGAAAAAAAAAATTTTCAAAAAATGTCCAAAATTTTTTTTCACACTTTCAAAATTTTTTTGCGCCAAAATCTTTTTTATAGGATTTTCTATCTATGTTTAAATTTTCATAAAATTCGGATAAAAAAATTATGGTTTCCGTGTCGTTTTTGTCAAATTTTGAGTAGTTTTTTTCAAAAAAAAAATTGAAGAATTGAGAAATTCAAAATATGACCTCTTTAAAGTACAATCTAGAGGCAAATCCGGTTTCAAAAAGTTATTGATCGAAACTTTTCGACAAGTATTTCTATACGAAAAGTTGTACACAGAAAAAAAAAAAATAAACATCATTGTAAAAGCACTAGCTTCTTCACTTCATTCAGAATCTAAAATAAATCATTAACATATTTGCGAACGAAATAATAATATGTTTTAAAAAGTTTTGTGACAATAAAATAAATATGTAAAGTATAATATTTAGTAAATATCTAAAATAATGAAATAAAATATATAAAAATGACGGACACTACAGTGCAGAGAGGCGTTGAACGTTTGATCACATTGACTCAAAAACCAACACGTTTGGGTACAAATAGACACAACGTTTGGACACATAAAATTAAAGGTATTTCATAATTATTCCTGGTAAATCAGAGAACGTTTGGGTAAACATATCGTTGGTTTAATTCGCAAAGGTCGTATCTCCTTTATTTTTAATTTGGGGATTATTTAATTATAAAATAGAGAAAAAAAACTGCGTCCGATAAAACAATAAAATATTTGATATCATAATTGTATCCTCCGTGAAATTAATAATTAGAAATCGTCGTATCTCCGATGTATGATAAGCCGTCGAAAAAGTCGTATCTCCATATAAAATTTTCTAATGTAGATATTAATATTATTATTATGTCTTGATATCAAAATAATGTTAAGTTTTTTGATAATTATTTTTAAGTTTATTTTATAGTAATTTTAGTTAACTATATTCTTTAGAATAATATATGATAGTAGTACTAGATAAGTTAAGTAATCATTAAGAAATGTCATCTAAAAGTTAAAAGTTACTGGCATTAGCCAAAAATCTTAATTTTACTACTACTAATTTATCCAAACAAATTTCTAATGAACTTTCTAAAGTATCTGTTACTAACATGACTGTGCTTCCGAAAAATATGCAATCTTTTTCTGATGCTGTTGATACCAAAACCTCTAATTTACAGACAGAAGATAACTTACAAGGTTTGTAATACACTGCTGTACTAACTTAATATAATAATATTGTTTTTAACACAAATAATTTTATCACAGAAAACTTAATCGAATTAGGCAGTAGATTAGAAAGTATTATGTACCCAAACGTTGTATTGATTTTTGGGGTCTGAAGAAAAGTGTACCTAAACCTGTGTTCCCAAATTCCCAATCGTTCTCCCGAATCACAGGTAAAAATACTCGTATTGTTTTGTGCCCAAACGTGTTACGGCCACTGCAGAGAATCTCACAGGTGCGGTGGCGGTACGTATGGGAGCAATTATTGCCACATCCCAATCCGGTCGGGTTCGGAAATACGCATCGGCGCCGCGGCCTCCGGTTTCGCGCGCGGCACGACGGTGGGGTGGGAGACGACGACGTGTTCGCCGAATCGCGCGCGCGACTGTGTAGGTTAATATAGAGAGACGGTTAGGCGCGCGTCCTCACGCAGTATCCGATCAGTCGCGTGAGAGTCCAGCGACGCTTCAACACCTGAACGGTCGTCCACACGCTCGTCGTTGTTCCGTCGAAACTCGTTTTTTACGTTTTTTTTTTTTTTTACGATCAATTCGACGCAAACTCTCGTCAACACGACTTTTATCTCGCTGCCACACAAAATACACGGTCAGTGTACGCCGTCGTGAATATTACACATACGTATATTATCTCGTACGCGTCCGTTACACTGTTGTTGTCGTATTGCCGTGCGTGCAGGCGAATCGCGCGCAGTCCCACCGACAGGTGTTGCGCGTGTCATATATGAAGTTTTCCAAGACGGTGGGTAACAGCTGGCACGACAATGTGCTCCAACAATTCCAGCCAGGAGTACCTGGTGAAGCCTACGGTTAACGGCATGATGGACGAGAGGAGTTACATACTCCAGCAGCACCAGCAAAAGCAACAGCAACAGGTCAGTGCTGTCTCTCTTGCTGTCTCTCTCTCTCTCTCTCTCTCTCTCTCTCTCTCTCTCTCTCTCTCTCTCTATATATATATATATATATATATATAACCAGTTGCGCACACAGGATTTTTTTTCGGTGAGGGTTATTAAAAAATTTGAATCAACCACTTAATATCATTATGAACTACATAAATTACAGATGACTATCTGTTGGGTTGCTAACCCTTTGTAACAGCTAGTTAATCCCTAAAATAAAACGGTATATTAAAAGTAAAATAGAACAAATTTATTTACCACCTACCAAAAATTACAAATTTTTTAGAGCCCAAGGTAAATCAAAATTTTAAAACGATATCACGCATCACAATTAGAGAAAATCATTTGTTCTTTATGCTTTGAAAATGGTTTCTCTCATAATTACCGTAAAACTAAAGTAAAATGAGGTTATACAGCGTCATAACGCTTCGTAAATTAAAAATATTCCTCAATTTGACATAAAAACCTAATTTGAGGTTAAAAGTTTTAAAGAAAAATTAATTTTCAAATTAGATACCATTTTATATGACTACCGCACAAAACGATTCACACTGATGTCTTCAGAATCAAAAAATAAATTATAATTTAGAATAAAAATAACATTGAAATTGGAGAGATGGATGGTAAAAAGGATTTAAAACAAGATAACCACAGTGTCCAGGTAACTGAAATACTGATTTTTTGACTTAATGAGTAAAGGCACATTAAATTATGAAAATGTTCTGAAAACAGATTAGCTTACATACAAACGTTATTAATACAATAATACACGTAATAAACGCAATACTAAATAAAAAAAATTCGGGAGGGTTTATAACCCCTTAACCCCCCTCTGGGTGCGCCACTGTATATAACCCTATCCGTTGGCAAGGGAGCACTCGCACCACGTCCTGTAATTATACCAGAGCAAAGTTCATTTGCAGTTTTGAACCAACTACAAAACGTTTGAAACATTTTTTGAAAATATTATGATAAAGATTTCGTTCATTTACGCCAAATACAATCATGTTAGTGTTAAAATAATAAACGAGTGGCGTGCGGTCAGGGTGAGCAAGGTAACGCCGCATGCGTCCGTTCAAAAAGGAAGAAAATAAAATGTATTTAATTCATAATATCAACGAGCAATATGTCCAATGTCCATGCTATATTATTGTTTTTATTTTATGCATATTATACTCTGTGATCTGTATTATATTATGTATCTGTATAATATTACTGTATTAATAATCACCTGCTAATAATTCATCTTCAAATACTACCGCACGCCACTGAAATAAACCACGCATGATTGGGCAGTATCTTCGACAGAAGAATCTTAAATGTGTATCTTCGATACAATTGTATCACACGTGATACATGATACAATTGTATCACGTATCTCACATCATGATACAGTTCTGATGAGTATCGAGTATCTAGTATTGCAAAACTTTTTTTAGTCAATGTACCGAATATTTCATAAATAATTTGTCAACAAAGATACTCGATACTTTAAAAACAAACTTTGAAATATCAACTTTTTTATAAATTAAAAATTGTCAATTGTCTTTGTTAAGAAAAGTAATATTTAGTTTATCTATTCATATTTTTTATCTCCATAATTCATTGTTCTTATTATGCATCTCATACAATAATAATTTTCTAGCATTTATAGTATTATAAAAATATATAATAATAATACCTTTAAACCTGTATGTTAATAATATAAAATATCAGTTGTAACAATAGAATATTCTCAGTCGTACCTAGAATATATTTAATAGAAAAAATATTTTTTTCATCGTATTCATAATTATTTAATTGTAATAAATTTTTTATACAATTCGACACCAGTTTGTGGTGTCTGTGTTATTTAGCGCCCTCAAAAGATATATTTTGATGTGTTAGATTTATAAATAATCCAAAGAGAAACAAATTATCTGATATTACTTTTGAAAAACTAATTCTTAAAAGTAAACAATTTGCAAAAAAATTTTTCATAAAGTTCGGATCAAAAAAATATGGTTTCCGAGTTTTTTTTGTCAAATTTTGGTAATCCCCCCCCCGAAAAAAAAAATTGAAGAATTAAAAATTCAAAAAATGACCACTTAAAAGTACCAACTAGAGACAAATCCAGTTTCGAAAAGTTGCTGATCCAAGCTTTTGGACAAGTAAATCTTTATGAAAAAGTGTTAACAGAAAAAAAATTAAATAAACATCATTGTAAAAATACAGAAATACAAAATTATTAAATTATATTTTTCAATTCATTTAATAAAATATGCTTTATTTTTTACTAATACCAACTAATGATTGGTTTATTTAAGTGTTTGTCAACTACTTAAATGATTTTTTCCTCAATATATTTTTTCTTATTATTGTTTTATAAAAATAATAGATTATATTAAAAATATAATAAATCCAAACATATTATATGGTATAGTGAATTAATACACTTATTAAAATTAAATCTATTTTGATTTACCGAGTTTATTTAAATACTTAAAACGTAGGTATCGAGTATCTTGTACCTCAACACTTGAAAGATGAGTATTTAGTATCTTGTATCTAAATACCAAAAATCAGTGTATTTAAATACGTACTTATTCTAGAGTATCTTACCCATACAGGATGATTCTGTTAGGCATACTCATCCCATTTTTTAACCCGTGTAAATTCGTATAAATGCCTAATTTGTTTTTCGTGTACAATTTTAAATGTTACCTACCAAGCAAGCCCAATATCACTGCTATGAGAGCTTTGGAAGAGGTGACTTTTCTAATATAATATTGTCAAACAATAAAGTAAATAATACGATAAACAAAAAGAAAAAAGAAATAACACATAATCATAATATTTCATTTACGTATCTACTGACTTATGATAGGTACTTACTTGATAAACGATAAGAGAATTAATTATATTTGTAATTATAAATAATTATTTTGTTGGTTTAAACATTCGTTTGAGATTAATTATAATTTATAAATTTAAATTCTTATAAATAATTATTTAAAAAAACTACGTACATTTCATTGGACTTCCCTTTTTTGAATATTTGGGTTCTGATCAAGCACATCATTTGTTTGTATTTGATAGTTTTTAGAATTTTTTTGACATCCCTGTAAGATTTATATAACATTTTTGTATGGGGCTATAGAAACGTTTCTCCAGTCTCCTGGACTTAAAAATGTATAAATTTCAAATTTTTTCCTATGCCATCTCTTAGAACACTATTTGTTTGTATTTATTTGATAGTTCTCAGAATCTGTGGACACCCCTGTAAGATTTATATCATCTGTTAGTAGGGGTGCTATAGAAACGTTTTTCCAAATTTAGAAGCCATTTATCCCAGTATGGCAATAATTAATTTCCACTTAATATTACAACTTATAATATTTAACGAATATTAGTGTTTCATGTACTATCTCTGTGTAACCGACGCATAGTATAGTATAGTAATATATGTTTTATAAAATAATTTAATATAAGTTCATTATTTTTCAATCAAATTGGGTTACTATTTTTCTTAATTTATTATTAATATTAGGAACTCAATATGAATGTTGATATTAATGATTGCTATTTGACAAAAAATTTCTTGGGGACCAAATGTCAACCAAATTTAATATTTTATGTTAAGGGTGAAAGTACTTTGCTGAGGGTGAAAGTCTCTTTGCCAGGGACATATAGCCATCATTGACCATTGAGCCATGCTTTATAATTTCATACTTGTAAATACTTTTAAATTGTAATAAGACAATATATTATAATCGAAATTAATGAAATCGTCCACCGAGATAATATTAACATTCTGAAATTAAATTGTTAATTGATATCAGATGACATCCCAACTCCCAATGTCATTTAAATAAAAATCATAAAAAATACTTTTTTCAACATATTTAAATTGCTTTTTTATTTATAACATGGTAATAAACTAATAACTATGGATTGCGCTGGCTCTTAAGGGGATCCATGGCATATTCGTCATCCCCCGTGTGCACGCACATGATAGAAGACGCATAGTACCAATAAAAGTTGTTCTTTTTCGAAACGGTGCCATATTGATTCCGTTTCACCACATTTTATATCATTAACCATTTTATTGCGATGGCGTTTATAAGTCCCTCTATAAAAATGTGATGTGAGTCCTACAAGGATGTCAAACAAATTCTGAAAACTATTAAACAAATATAAATAAATGTCAAACAAATAATGTGCATGTTCAGAACTTACAAATCCAAAAAGGGGGCCAATGAAATGTACGTTTCAACTTTTGAAAACAATTAACCACTGGAAGAAAAACAAATTAGAAATCTTTTGTTAAAAACTGTTTACTAGATTAAGGAATAAAAGTTTCGGGATGTTTTGTTTGCAAATGAATCGTTATTTTACGTAAAAATTATCTGTTTTATACAAATTCTAACTTTAGAAAAGTATAAAAAAAATATTTACTTGAAATGTTTGAAGGCCGTTAGATATGTAATATGCATGTTAGTAAGGTTGCATTACATTATCATCTCATTAAATTGATAATTTAAAATTTAGTATGAAAAAAACTTATAAAAATAAATGAAATATTTCCGAAATTCTATATTTAACCCAAAAACAATCAAATTTGTTTCTGTCTGTATTAAATTGTAGTAGATATATTATAACGTGATAATTAAAGTTCAAAGTCTTATTAGTTTTTGAGTAATGACTAATTACTAAAATCTATTTCATGTAAGTCTAGTTTATGGCATATTTTTTCACTAAGATTTTTGGTAGTTTCTCATTGTTTTTGGAAAAACTGTTGAGAAATTCGAGAAAAAATGGCATGTTGTATCATGCGTACAAAATTCTCTACCAGAAATAAAGATCAGAGCGTTTTTTTCAGCGGAAAATGTATTATTATAAAAAAGTAAAGAATATAAACCAATGTTTTTTCGCTCTGTGGAAAACATAAACTATGATTGTAAAAAAAAAAAAAATCTAGAAGGATGACACCTATTGTCCGCTTCAGGTGCCCTTGCCCTTGCTTCTGAGCCAACATTTTTTAAAGGAAATTTTTTTTTTTTTTTTAGTTTTTCTTATTTATTTTAAATTCAAGAGTGGTGTAGTAGTGGCAGTAAATGTTTATGCGGATCCCGAATTCTGCTCATCGTAACTTTAAATTCTAAATGTTTACATCTCTTAAATCTAAAAAAAAAAAAATCCAGCATACTTATTCTCCATTCATCGAGTGGGACTTGGTGTATTAAATTTTAAAGAAACGATAAATCTTTTCTTCAATAAAAATATTTTGAGTGTAGTGTATACAAAACTATTTCTAAAGCATTTTTTAATTTTCTTACCCAAAAACTTAGATTTCGAAAGAAAACCTTAAAAATTGAGTGAAATATCAAAATAGGAACTTGTGGGATGATAAAACATGTGCTTCCACAGTAGTGAATATTGAATGAGATACCGTCCATAAGTATTCTTTAAAGTCCCGAATTCGCAAAATTGGTTTTCCATTCCATTTACCGACCTTTTCTGAAAGCTTGAACAGTACGACTCGGAACAGTCATTTTATTATATAATATACAATCAAATTTATATAATTCTAATATATTTATTATCTATATCTACAGAAATATAACCGGAAATCTCACGAGTGCTGCACTGTACTCACTGTATTGGCTAAGTCGAAAGCTAAGTGTTAGGTAAAGAGTGATACAAAATAACGAGTAAAACAATTACTTCATAATCATCATTATTATGAATATAACACATATAATATGTATTGTGTGTGTGTGTGTGTGTGTGTGTGTGTGTGTGTGTGTGTGATAAGGGTGTACTGAACTCTCACTATTGTATAAGAATATAAATCCCCTCATTTGAAGATTTTTTTGACATTTAATCATTTAAATATTTTGATATTTAGCCCGGCCCTCTGCACAAATCAGACAAAGAATACTCGAATTCCAGTGACAAACCGGCCTAAATCTTTCTATGAAAAACACCGTACATCGAAAAATGAACTAACATGATCAATCAATCATATACCAGGGAGACGGCGGCTATGTACAAAGAACAATATTCACGCCCCACTAAAATGCCGTGGAAATGTTTTTTCTGATTTTCCCTCGTTTCGTGAATTGTTGTTTTTTGCCTCTTTTAAAACTTTTACAGAGGACTTACCACCCACCACACAGTCCCACGTTGTATTAAAAACAACTGTGAGTTTTAGTGAATCCCTGAGGAACGCCCCTCGAAATTAAAAGTCTTCATCAACTCGACCCGAGTTTAATAATACTGATTATACGTGACACGTATGCGCACCTGGCCGCCCGGTAGCAAAATGACAAGGCTCGATTGGCTTACAAAAGACCGTTACTTGCTTATTATTATTATCTGATGTCATCTTCTCCTCGCGTGTAAAATCCCATTTCCCGTTTTTCGTAAGAACTGCTAATAGTTAAAATACACATTATACACGTAGGTACTTGACCTCGAACGCGTTTTTTCGTGTCCCTGGTATACTAAAGCGTGCGTGATGCGTGTGCATAAGTATAAGCCACTTTCCGTTTCGTCATTTATATGCGATGTAAAGGTCTTCGAATAATTTATAATATTCTATTATTGTTTTTATACGCGCTCTTGGTCGTTCGTACAAATTATTTATTCCACAAGCAACGTGATAATGGTGTTGTAAGAGTATAGGAGATTACTCTGCATCCCAATAAATGAATCGAAATCACGTCCCTCGAAGTACTCAAGTACTCGAGAATTCGGCACTCCTGTCAAACATTTTCAAATACGGTGTTGTGGAAAATAACTGTTTATCAGACCTTTGGTATTTTTGATAACGGCACCTAACTATGACGATTAGAGGAACTATATTAATCAAAATAATACAGGTATGATCGATTAAAACAGTGGTTCCCAATAAGCATTATGCTGAGGACCTCTAGCTAAAACTTAAACTGGACCGGGGACCCCTTTTTTTAAAAATATGCTTATGTAAGTTCACTGCTTTCTGAACATGTTTCAACTTTATTTGAACATGAAAATCAAGAAATACATTTTTCTTATGATTTATTTTAATAAACACACCTTTTTGTAAAAATATAAATACACATTTTCTCAAGAAAAAAGCTATACAAAAAATCAAAATTTATCCTGACAAACATCTTAACATCGATCCATGGACCCCTGGAGGTCCGCGGACCACTAATTGGGAACCACTGGATTAAAATAGAATACCTCGTAACAAAAGCATTGTTTATGATCGGTCGTATCGTCCGCTCTCAACCCCGATTTCCAAAAAAATATTTATAATAATTATGATCTATGTGATACGGATAAAACAATATGACAAAAAAAAAGTGTGTACTTTGCACCTTGGGGTGTTTTTTTCGTTTCAGGTGAAATACTCTTTGTGGGTGTGTTGAATTTTAAAGAAACGATAAATCATTTCTTTAATAAAACGATTCTGAGTGGAGCTTCAATTAATTCACAAAAATAATTATCATATTTGAAGCATTGAACTTAAAATTTATTTAGTTACATACAAAATTTACGAAAAAGGAAAATTAATTTTCTTATATTCACGTACACCTAATGAATATTCCATAAACAATTTCAAATTACAATAAAATATAAACATCATAATAAAAAATGTGTACTTCGCAACTCGGGTGAGATACTTTTGACGGTATTCAACCGGTAAAAAAAAATAAAAAAAATAAATATTGTAAAACCATAAACTTGCTTGCTCCGCTCAGTATTTATAACGTATAAAGTGTATAAACGTTGACAACGTCCTGTTCAGCAAACTTATGTCCTGACTTCACGCTCAATTTGTTACATAATTATTGATTTTTTTCCTGAGATAAATTGTTAATCGAATTGACGCATTTTTTATAATTCTTACTATCGAATTGATTTATAATGAAATTGGTTTACCTACTACATCGGTCAGTAAACTAGTTAAACTAGTATCACCATGTTTACGCCATATTCTTCGATAATTCTTCGACATCGGTGAATCAGGTGTGTATAAATTTGTTCACATAACAAACAAATTTTCCTCATCGGATGACAAAAAATTAATTTAAATTCTTAAATGTACTTCTACAGATTAACGTAGTATGTCTTATTAATTAGGCTAGGGACTTATAGCTCTAAAAAATCTTAAAATATGCATAAACATAGTTTATGCTTCAAAAATTTACCAAGTAGATACTTAAGTTAAGAAAAAAATGCTAAGATAAACTCTTATAAAACATTTATTTTACTTTAAAAACTCCAAAAAATAAAAATAAAAATAAGCATTAAATGTATTAATAATTTTTCTTCTTATTATTTATGCATTTATTTATTTTTTTTTAATCTTTATTCTTTTCAAATATCAAATAATATTTAATCACTTTAGTGTTATTTTTCCCCATATCAAAAAAATTCGTATTCAATATTGAAAAGTATGCGAAATATGCACTTGAGTGCAGTACAGCAAGGGTTCTCAACCTTTTGACGTTCATGCCCCCTTTTATACTATTTTATGGAGTCACGCCCCCCTTCCCACTACTATACGATTGAATTATAATGACTTTAATTATTAATGCTGGATATTAACATGAATATAATAGTTCAATAATATTCTTCATATTATTGAAAATAATATTGTTAGTTGTCACACACCTAACCTAACCGATAATCGCATACCTACTTACAAAAAAAAAATAATAATAAAAAACAAAATATAGATAACCATAAACAACATTTTCATGTTCTGTGGTGAAATGTAATTTTATGTGAATATTTTCACGCCTCCCCTGAAATTTTGTGACGCCTCCCTAGGGAGGCGCGCCCCCCAGGTTGAGAATCCATGCAGTACAGTAAAGTAAAATGGAGTATAGAAATTTTCCTTTATCAATCATAGTTATGTAGACTAGATTACAAACGAATTAGTACTACAAACAGTAGAAACTTAAAATTTACATCATATCTAGTGATACAGATTTTGATTACATTTTTAATAGTTAATTAATCACTTCTAGTGATTAATATGGCTAATCTCGAAAATAATGGAAAAATTGGTGTTATTCGAGTTTAACTAGCATTTTGGATTCTTGATATATGAGCTTAAATTTAATATAACCATAATTATAAAATATATAATTATCGGAAGGAAAATCTTGAAAATTGATATTCAAATCAATTGTTTATAAGTGTTTTAAGTTAGAATTTAGATTCTGAATGGACCGGAAAAGCTTATGTTTTTACAATGATGTTATTTTTTTTTTCTGTAAATTCTTTTTCGTATAGGAATATTTGTCCAAAAGTTTCAATCAGCAATGTTTTGAATCCGAATTCGCCTCTTAATGGTACTTTTTATGACGTAATTTTTTGAAATTCTCAATAATTTTATCAAAAGTGTGGAAAAAGCCCAAAATTTGATAAAAACACCTTTAAAATTACCTTTTTTTTTTTTAATGTAAACTATAAAAATAAAAATATAGATACATTGAAATATGAACATTTTTTTTTATATTTAACAAAAATATAATTTTTGTAATTTATTTTCTTCCTTTATTTCTCATAAAATAGTTTTTTTGGACTTTAAAATTGATCAAGCATAAAACAATTTTTTTTTATAATAATAAACTATTATTTTTAAGTCAAATTGTCTTGAACAATCTAAAGGTTCGCTCAGAATTGTTATATTGAAGAAACGATTTATTGTTTCTTTATAATTTAACACAACTATCAAGTCCCACCCGAGAAGCGTAGAATACCCATAGTTTTATAGAATCTGGTTATTATCACATAAAACAATGATATTTTCGAAAGCTTATGCAATATCTGTTTAAAACGCTCGCTATGTTATTATTACCAAAATTATTAAAATTATTTTAAGCCCAATACTTTTTTATTGAATTCCAGTTATCAAAGTATTGAATATTGTAAGACTGGCATACAATTTATATATAAATTTAAAAAAAAAATGATTTAAATGTACCATTTATTTAAAATTTAAATATCAAGAGTTTGACATATTGACGAGTCTAATAATACATTTCAAATTTTCCGACTAAAATGAGAGGAGGGGAGTGTCGGAGTGTCCACCACTCATAACCCCCTCTTGGGACGGTCCTGGACGTTGGTCACGCGCAATACACGGAATATTACGCATGATCTTTCGGTGTACATTGTTACTATTATTGATTCGTGATTGTAATGCGATATATCTATAGCATGTGTAAAGACTGTCATTTAGCTCTGCTCAAGTATCACACCACGACGGTTGACAATAACATCGTTATAATCACCGTGGTCTTATAATTATTTAAAATTAATCCGTTTAACATTTTAAGTTTTTTATCAACCGATTATACATGTATATAATATATATATATATATATATATTTAAATATATATATAGGTCAATTTATTAGCATACCTTATTACATCAAAACGTTTATTGTATTAACTATCGGTCGCTGTTATTTTACCACTCTATAACTTTTTGCAGTAACGACTAACGATTTACCAGCATAAAAATATTTTATTATTATTCGTTTGCAATCAAGTTAAAGAAATACCTTATGTTGCGTGCACGCGACAGCTAGAATAATTATATGTACGATTTATAAAATCAAATATTTATACGTATTATACTATATCGTATTCTGATATCTATTGGTCATAAAATTGAATTATTTGCATTTTGTACTGCCAGAAATGTTTATGGCGTCTAAATAGTTCTCATTCGATAGAAAAATAATGTTTTTTTTACTTATCGGCTCCGGTTAGTTTGTGATCATTTGAAATAAACATTTTTCTCGTAGATCAGTGAATTTTTAATTAGTGTTGACGTTTAGGCTGATTTATTAGGAATAAAATACTTGGTGTATAATTTTTAAAGTATTGTGCAAATACATTTACGTGGTATTATAGTCCAGACTCCAGTGTTCCCCAAAGGGTGTGCCATGATAATGCTATAGGTGTACCGTGAAAATATGATTAAATTAGATTAAACATTATTGAAATTTTATTATCAGCACACTCGTATCGCCTCCCATTAATTCTTCGAATTTCTTACTGTATATTTTTTCAGAAAAAGGTTATAAAAGGATTTTAAGGAGAACAAAGTGATAATTTTGATAGTGTAGTGAAATGTTAAAAGGAGCCCATCCCAGGATATTCTTCGCTCTTCGGGTCAGATACTTTTGAAGGGTGTGTATAATTTTAATGAAGCAATAAATAATTTCTTCTATAAGACGACTCTGAACGAAAGAAGTTAATATTATAAAGAATAATAATAGTCGTCATTTTTAACACACTCATTATGAGTATTTTACCCGAAGAGCGAAGAATATCCGTGGTGCGAAATATGTCCGACTTTCTTGTCTATACTTTACTTTACTTTACTTTTTTTTATCTAATATATAAAGGAAAAAAAATTAAATGAGAAAAAAAAATAGAGAAATGTCCAAATTTTTTTTTCACATTTTCAAAATTTTCTCATGCCAAAATGTTTCTCATGTCATTGTCTATTTATGTTTTAATTTTCATAAAGTTTGGATCAAAAAATGATAGTTTCTCAGTCTTTTTTGTCTAATTTTGGGTAGTTTTTTCCAAAAAATAAAATTGAAAAATTAAGAAATTCAAAAAATAACTTCTAAATACAGTATTTTGATATGAACGTAAAAATCATTGCGGTTTGGATAACCCGATAGTGAAAAATGGATATACAAAATGACAATAAAAAGTCATAATACGATTTTGTTATTATATTATTGTAAATTTTTTCTTTTAATAGAACTTCTAGGTGAACCAAAAAAAAAAAAAGGCTTCGTGGGATACACGTGGCCCGGGAGCCGCGGGTTGAACCACCCTGGTTTACATCACTGTATTTATAGTCTAGTCTACTCTTGATATGACGGAACCTGGTTCAAACCTTACCTGGTAAAAAATAATTTTTTCCATTTTTTTCAATCGTGATTGACCAGAGGCGACGCGATGATGAACATTAGTACAAATTATATAATATCGAATTAATGTTGATTTACGATAGTTAGAGCCTCTTTTAGATTTTGAATGAAGTGAAGAAGCTAGTGTTTTTACAATGATGTTTATTTTTTTATTTTTTATTTTTTTGATTTTTTTTCTGTGTACAACTTTTCGTATAGAAATACTTGTCCAAAAGTTTCGATCAATAACTTTTTGAAACCCGATTTGCCTCTAGATTGTACTTTAGAGAGGTCATTTTTTGAATTTCTTAATTCTTCAATGTTTTTTTTGGAAAAAACTACCTAAAATTTGACAAAAACGACTCGAAAGTCATCATTTTTTGATCAGAATTTTATGAAAATTTGAACATAGATAGAAAATCCTATAAAAAAGATTTTGGCGCAAGAAAATTTTGAAAATGTGAAAAAAAATTTTGGACATTTTTTTCATATATTATTAACTTTCTTCGCTCAGAATCGTTTTACTGAAGAAATGATTTATCCTTTCTTTAAAATTTAATACGCCCATCAAGAGTATACCACCCGTCGTGCGAAGTACACCCATCGTGCGAAGTATGCCCGTCTTTTTTATTTATTTTATTATGACGTTTATATTTTATTGTAATTTGAAAAATGATTTATGGAATATTCATTAAATATAGGGAAATATATAAAAAATCAATTTTCGTTTTTCGTTAATCCTAAATGATTTAGGTATGTAACAAAATTATTTTTGGTTCAACATTTAAGTTCAATGCGTGTAATGTGTATATCTGTATAAATTATAATGTGCAAGATCAGTGTACTATCACACAAAAATTAATTAATTTTGTTATTCTGGTCGAATTTCGAGCTCTTGGTGCAATTAGTACTTATTATTACATAACTCATTATAAATAATTTACACGAATTATGATGCACATGGCTTTTTCTGTTATTAAATAACAAATATTAAACATACTGAAAATTACGATTATTGTATATTAAATTATACTTCGCTCAAAGTCGTTTTATTTTCAAATTTATTTTATATTCAACATACCCGCCAACAGTATCCTACTTGAGGTGTGAAGAACACCCCAAGATGCGAAGTACGTCCTTTTGTTTAAGTTGTAACTATACAACTAAATATATGAAAATCTAGATTATTATTTTATAGTTTTGTCAAATGCATTGAAAAACTATTGAGAATAGAAAAAAATTACTTTCTTAAAGTACCAACTAAATGCAAATTTCTAATCTAAGACGTTGCTGGATGAAACTTTTGTACCAGTATTTCTACCCGAAAAAGAGTCTCCACATATAAAAATCCGGACATCTTCGCATCATGGGTATTTTTCGCTTCTCGAGTAGGATGCTCTTGGTGAGTGTATTGAATTATCGGGTGGAACACACATCTGCACGTTCGTTGTCCGATATTACTTTTTTTCGACCCAATTTCCTAATGTGTTGAACGTGATGTTGCCGCGCTAGGAATACGATTCCGTACATTTTTTTTTCCATCGTTCTTAATTTTCCCTTGTTAAAACAATGCAACTAGTGCATATTATGTAGGTACCTACACTACTTGGCCAATGTTTACCTATTTACCATGACCATGGTATACAGAAGTTATCGATTCCGTTACTTTAATATCGACTCCGTCGACGTAGGTTCACCAGGTGTTTGGTCGACGCCGCTTCGCTCCGCAAATTAAAAATATCTCTCGGCTTGATGTGCAACGTGGGGAGATTTTAGCTTGATAATCGGCAATCGCGTATACTTTTATCATGTTATGTATTTAACCAATAATAAAATGAAAAAAATATGTGTAAAATTACAGTGTTGAAAAAACATGTGCTGAGTTAGAATTTAAAAAAAATATATATATATATATAATATATATATATATATATATATATATATATATGTACGGAGTTATGGTGTGAAAGATACATTGCACGCAGAG
>JAIPRM010008197.1:0-16196 GCA_025469315.1 Stegophylla sp. TES_Ste_2020
TTTATTGGTAGATGATTCGTGGTAGATTTATTGGTAGATGGTCGTAATTTCTTCGATTTTTCTTCAGTCAAACCCTTGTAAAATATTTAATTATTCATCTGTAAGAAATTTAACAAATATCAAAAATTTTATTACATAAAAACTAACAAAAAATGAGAAATTTTCAAAATGCCGTACTTAACTCAAAATTGATCAAATCTTTTTGAAATTTATATGAAATGTTCTCGTACCTGTTTTCAATGGTTGCCGGTTGGTGAAAATTTCAAGTCTCTAGCTGAATTATTTTAGATGTTATGTCAAAAAGTAATTTTCAATTTTACGGAAATTTCGGTAATTGCGTATTTTGCCGGTTTTTGTCAATTTTTTTTCAGTTTTTTCGTGTTTTTAAGAAAAGTATTGAGAAATTGGAAAAATGACCTCTTTAAAGTACCATCTGGGTACAATTCCGGTTCTATAGAGATACTGATCGAAACTTTCGGACTAGTATTTCTATACGAAAACGTGTTCACAGAAAGAAGAAAAATAAAAAAATAAACATCATTGTAAAATCATAAGCTATTTCACTTCGTTCAGAATCTAAAAAAAACAATGCAAATTGCAAATCAATTATTGTGATAAAATATGATGTAGAATGGATGCATATTGCATGAATAAGACGTATATATAACTTTTGAATATCTAAATATGTACTTAGAAATGTTTTGGATTTTTATGATAAATTTAATATTTTATGTTTTGAAAAAAATATTATTAGGTTAATTAAAAATTTACAAAAATTGAAAATGTATTATTTTTTATCACAAAGAATCCCTATTGCATTTTTTTTAACATTAAAAGCTGGGCAATTAGCCTTTTACGTATAACTGTATAAGCATTCAGTCGTATCCTTGAATATGCAGTAGGAGACACAATAATTATACGTTGGTGTGATATAAGCAGTTAGCAGATATAATGTATAAATACTATAGAAACTATTAACGTTTATCAATATTCACTATAGATTTTGTATGAGTAATAAATAAAATTGTAATATGTTATAAGGCACCTGTTGAGTATTGATTATAAATATATACACAAATAGTTTGTGTTCTAAATCTAATACAAATTAGAACAGCTACCCTGTACCGGCTGTACCCAGTAAAATGCGAAGGAAGGTAAACAACAAAATATACATTAGACTAAAAAATAAATATAGAACACACCAAGGTTAACTTATAATATACATCAAGTTGGATTAAAGATAACAACGTAATGAAATATAGGTTTAATGTGTACATTTATAATGGAGGTACTATAGGTAGGTAGAGCAACTTATAATTAATGTGCATCGGAATAATTTATGTTTCATAAATATTTGCGACGCATATTTCGCGCGATATTCTTTTGTACGATTACAATACTGCAATCATACACATAATATTACTGTAGTAAGCAATTATTGAATGATATTGGGCACTATAATAATTAATAATACGCTCATATTATATTTATCAGAAAACGTGCTTGAAATGCATGGTCTACATAGGTGGAGTACAATGGAGGTCAGGAGGTTTTATTACAAAATAAGTGTACAAATATATTTAACTTATATTCCGTAGTTTCACTACTGCCTTAACTAAACTGGGTACTCGAAACCTGTATGAAAATCTAAAATTAAGGGTTCCTTATTATTATAAATCTTAACTAATTGATTTCACAGAAACTAAATGGATTTGAGTAGTGATAAATAAAAAACTGTTGGTAAATAAGTTACTTATTCTGAAAAATAAAAAAGTAATCTCCTAGGAGCTTATCCATTTTAAATCCGAATTGTATGTCGTCCTGAATAGTCTAGGACAAAATCTTGATTTAGTATACCACGGTCAATAATGCTTTTTAGATCCAATTATACGGTACGAGACCCGTGCTTAACTCACACCCAGTTTTTACGCACTAGGTTTTTATTTTTTAACAAAACGATATTAATAATGACAAAGTTTGAATTTACGTTCAAATGAATATTTTACAAAATCTCATTTTCCTTGGAAAATAACAAAATACGCCGATGCGCAGTTACACCGTTATTGCGTACATGCATATAGTAAAGGAAACGCATGCGGCACGACGATAAGAATAAGACGTAATAATAAGTAATAACATATCATGGACATCTCAACGGCAGCTTGCTGTGCTCAGTAGCGAGTACAAAAGCAACAGCAACTTTCAACAGTCGGAGTCGTAGTACAGGTAGTTGGCCGCGAATTAGTTGTTCAATGACAGTTGCCAGTTGTTGCTGGTGTTAAAGCAAAACGACACGAAATTTTTGTCATAAGTCGAGGTTTCGTGTGTCCAGTGATTGTAGAACTCAGTGGCATATTTTATTTTTTATTTATTTATTTTTTTTGTTTTTTTGGGGGGGGGGGTCAATACATGATAGTTTCAGAGATGTATTTCAAGATTTTGCGCTTAGGGCGAATGATTTTTGCCGCCCTTATGCATGCAATGTAAGTTTTATTGGGTATAGGGTATTCTTCTATCTTCGGGTGGGATACTCTTGGTGTGTGTATTTAACTTTAATTAAATGACAAATAATTTCTACAAAACAACGATTATGACCGGGAGCTTCAGTTGAATATACATTATACAGTAATTGTCAGTTGACAGTTTTATACTAGGTATTTTTAAGAATCGTTATTTAATAACAGAATAATCAATGCATATTCAATTACTCTAGTTATTGATCTATTTGTTAGTATTAATAAGGACAATAAGTTAAAGAAATCTGCTATTATTTGGATTAACTGACATTTAAGCCGTATTTCTAAATTCAAATTCTTGTTAAAAACTATTCATTGAGCCAACTTTCATGAAAATTATATCCCATGAAGAAAAATACGCAAGGAATATTTTAGTAAACTATCATTTCTACGTTGATTAAGATCTTCTATACTGAGTTAAAAATAAGTCAAATAATTATGAAATTTTTGTGAAATATGCTCGTGACTATTTTTAATAGTTAGAATAGTTAGTGCAATTTTAAAGTTTCTAGGTATATTGTTTTTGAAGTTATGCAAAATAAAATCAATTTTATGAAAATTAAGATTATAATATACATATACCAGTTTTTGTTAATTTTTCGGTAGTCTTTTCATATGCACGGAGAACTAAAAATTAGCTCCTAAAATTACCAAGTAGAAGCAATTTTTGATTTCAGAAGTTACTGTATGAAACTTTATTGGACTAGTATTTCTACTCGAAAAAGTATATTCATTCATTAAAAGAAAAAATGCACATGTTTGTAAAACCAATACGTTCTTCACTCAGAATCTAAAATAATTAAGTATTAATTCTATTAGAAATATGTAATTATATTAAATAAAAATATAAGTGATTTATTAAAAAATGTTTACACAAAAATTCAAATTACCTAATATATTTGAAATTTTGCAATCCCTCAAAAATTGCCACCCAGGGCTATAGCCTTGGTTAGCCCTAGCCCCTAGGGTAAATACGTCCTTGGATAGTTTATATTATTAGTTACGTACTAGAAACGTCGATACATCAGAACGTAGCGATAGCCCATACGTGTACGCCGGTAATCACATTTCGATGTGTTTCTATACTGAATTGAAAATTCGAAATGTTTTTATTTTTAAAAGCATATTTTGGGTATTTTACTGAGACAAACAGCATCGTTTGCTTTATAGCACTGAACTTTTTATTGTAATTGGCTATCAACCCATGATTATTATACTTTGTACTTTTATGACTATTACAAGTACTACAGATTGTTGGCACTATAATAGTCTTATAGTCTATAATTATTGTAGGTCGTAGCACTCGAAGCATTGTGTGCCACCACGCCGTCTCGGCGATCGGCGAACAGTTGACGTGCACAGTGTTTATACTGTACACTAATACCTATTACAGTACTGTAGTACCACAGAATCGACAGAAGTCAGAAATACAGAATACTAAACTTGGAAGTCGTAACAGACCCACCGATTTTAACAAATCCAAAAATAGTTTCTGGTCCTTAAAAAAAAATGTTTTAATGTACTATAGATTAATTAATGTACTACCGGCTGAGAATCATCCAAATTTTACTTTAAGATCTTATATTTTTTAACACAATACACAATAACCTAACACATTACACAATCGGTCCACCAAGTTTAACTCGGTAACTTGCCTGGCCTAGATTATACCTGCACAGAAAAGTCAAAAGACTAAAGAATTAAGAAGACAAATATTTTGTGATAGCAAATCGCAGTTGTTGAGCAGTTGCTGCATTCTCAAAGCCAGGGGTCGGCAACCTTTTCGTTAGAAAGAGTCATTTTTCTAAAAAAAATTAGAAAACAACTATGTTCAATGAACCTCATTCGTGAGAAAACCCTTTTTCTTTTTTTGAATCACCAATATTCAATATTCACTATACGTGTCATTAATTGTGAAATTATTGGGTTGGATACAATTTACGCGTTCTGAAGAAATGATAATTTCGACGATGATGATGCGAATCCTAAACAGCGGCAAGTTAACGCAGGTTGCCGACCCCTGCAGCTCTGCGAAGTATGCAATGCCATTGATAGAAAATTACAGATGGAATGACGGTACACCGCAATCACGGCATATTTACCCCGCAATCACGCGATTCGTACAGTGCTGCCAGCGCCGGAGAAAACGAAGCGAACCGGCGGCACCGCGGTTGGCGACACCGCGCTTCTTTATGTGCTGCGCAATCCAAGCATACCGAGCTCTTTGTTTCCTGGTCGAGACGACCGTCCGCTGTCGTTCTCCGTCGCTCGTGCTCGTCGACGATCATCTGTGCAGTGTTCAGTGTGTTTTGTGTGTGTGTGTGTCTGTCTGGTCATCGTCGTCGTTGTTGTGTGTGCAAGTGTACGAGTGTGCACTGCGCACTGCAATATTATATATTAGTATATAAATCACCAAACGCTACGACTCCAACAACAACAATAACGTTGTAGGCGACGACGACGACGACGACGACATCGGCTAAATAACAACAACGTTTCGTTCACCGTGTGTGTTACGAGCGGCCGTTCGTCCGTCCGAGTTCGCGGAACCGAACACATCACACTCGGTCAACGCCGAAAACGTCGCCCCGACGACTGTTATGTGCCACTGCTGCTGTGCACCGTATCGCCGTGATTGGCATCATCAAACCTTCGCCGACTGACACCGAATCGCCACCGTGTGCACGTAAGTGTTGTCGTTTTCGGCCTAATGTAATATGTTCGTTGTTGTCGTGTTTGATGGTCGCGTAAAAACTACCCATTTCGACTTCCCAAGTCATTCCACATCCGTACCGAGTTTTCTACCATTACAAATCACTTTAGACGCTATGTCATGTAGTCGTTTTAATCACACCAACTAAACCTGCAACTACCGGTTATACCACTACTCGTACGAACTGCAGTTACTGTGTCTCTCGTCTTTGTTTCTTTGTTGTCTCTTTTTTTTTTTTTTCTCTCCGTAAGAACGTTCATTACGTTTATGTTGTAGAAAATTGATGCTGGCGGTGACGGCGGTGTTTAAAACGGATTTATCGCGTTGTCGTACGTATACGAACAATGAACGATCGACGCGAATGAAATACCAATTATATTATGTATTAATTAATAATTGTAATATCGCGCGCATTTTTCAACAGGAACCGTTGCCGTGAATAGCCAAAATTCGCGCGATACACATGCGACCTTGGGGTTTATGGAATTTCCGACTTTTTTGCACGTTTTTTTGTTGCGGTGCGCCGCGTTCTTTGTGATCGCCGATCTGCCGAGATGGATGGGAAGGGGTTCGCGCGACACGTGAAGAGCAACAACATAAAAAATTATAGTGACGGTCATTGTCTGCGGTGGAGGGGGGATTGCTCGATCGGGTCATGTGCAGATAGCTAGTCTCGCTGGTATCTGTAATATGTTATGATAAAATTATACTTTTCAACTGTGGTCGTACACTCGTTTACTTAACCGTTTCTGTGTGCGTCATCGGATCGCGACGTGACGTTACCTATATAATATATATATATATATATGTGTAGGTATAATGTATATGAAAAAAGAGAATGAAATAAAATGATAGTAAATAATTACATTGAAATAAAATAATAACTATGTCGGAGAGGTCCACGATTAGGACGCGTGATGGACAGCTGTGATGAATAATTTTTTCATAATAATATAGTTTAGGTTCTATTATGGGCCCTGTGGACTTCCACACAGACTGAGCGAACAGCAAATTATTGTTTCCATCACTGATAGGTCTTGCCACCTTGGCAGTAATTATTTCACCAGACCGCCCTGCGTTTTACATTGCATTGCCACTTTGTATTTTGTTACTACTGTTGTAGTCATTGTCACTGTCATCTGTGGCCCGCCACCACTACTGTTGTTATTCACATTACACCATTTATTCACTACTAGAGTACTGTGGACAATGCATATAATAATAATAATAATAATAATAATAATGTGTACCTGTTAGGTATCACCTGCTATTGTGCTAAAGCACACTTTGTTATTTCGAATTACAAACATATAATAATATGTATGTAATGTTATCAAATGCAATAATAGATGCCTTTTGCTGTTATTGTTGTTGTAGATATTTGACCACAAATTAAGAGTACCTATATGATATTGCACACTGAATACCTCACTACCTGTCGTCACCATTTTTATCTGCCAATACCCATTTTTTTTGTTTATAGCTTTATTTTCCAATTGACTGGATCTCTTATACTAATTAATTAGTAGTGGTTCTTATTGTTACTTATCATCAGGTTGTTCTGTTTTCTTCAATTTCTATGAATATAATTAACATGAGTTCATGAGTTAAAGCTTTGAGTATGAAAGTATGAAAGCCTCCTCAACACATCTGTATTTATTTATGTTTTTCTCATTTCTAAATTGGAGTTCGGTTGTATCCATTTCTTTTGCTGTAATGTTCAGTCCAATCGAGTAATTATTAATAATAAGATGTAAATATGGTATAAATGTGTAAATGCTGCTATTCAGTCAGTACCTACTTGTTCTCTTTCTGATTTCTATAAGTACTGGTACTTGGACTTTTAATGCCCTCTATTAACTGTTTTAAAATTAATTGGGTATACAAATAAACTAGAATACTTATCTAGAATTTCTTGTAGTCTAGGAATATCCTTCATATTGGTATAATAGCCTTTATAAAAGTGTAGGTATATTCAGTATTTTGAATGTGCATTGATAATTTTAGAAAAAATAAACTGTAATGACCTAGTTACACTAAAAAATAACTAAATAGCATATAGTTGTATACATAGCATGTATAATAGTATACTTATTGAATTATACTTTTTTGAAAAATACACAATTGCATTTTGACGATAATAATTTTAAATTTGGTAGATTGGTAGAATTATAGAATTTAATCATAAAGTAATACCTATGTGTAGAAAATGCATTCAAATAGTAGTTAAATCATTAAGTTCCTAACTAAATTGTATTATTGTTATTAATTTTATTTGTGTCAAGTTTTTTTGTTTCTTAATAGGATATACACATATTTGTTGTCTCTGTATTATACATTTGTTATATTGAAAATTTATTGTTACAGTTTGTTCCTAGTTAAAATAGTCAATATAATATTTATTAAATGTAGGAACTTTCGAAAAGAACATAAACTGTGTCTTTGTGTGAAGTTTTATTTCATATTTTTATTTTAAAATTGATTATAGGTTTAACTCACAAATTTAAAGAAATAGTATTTTAACTATTAAGATTATAAGTGCCTAATTTGTTTTACTATAAAAATATAAAATTTGCGCTTCAATAAAATTAATTTGTTCCTTTACAAACTTTAGAATTAGGTATTAAATTTACTCTAATATTAAATCAAACTGTAGTAGAATTAAGGGTCTTTATTTCAAATATAATGCTGAAAACACGTTTAAAATGTTTCAAAAAAACCCTATTAATTTTGTTTAAAACGTATAAAATACATGTTTTAAACATGTATAAAAATTGTGCGTTTAAAGCAATTTTTTTCATTAAATTTTAAATTAAAACAAGTAAATTATTGTCAAATCTTGTGTTTTTTTCCTTCCCTTAAACCTACCTAATTGAAATTTGAAAGATTTTTCTATATCATTTCCATAATGTATTCTGTAACAATTTGTGGGCTCCTGATAAAAAAGTGCTATTTTATGTTTATGTAATTGTTCAGGAGAGCGTTTTTAAGTAAAATTTTTAATAGATAATAAATGTAGCACGTTTTGCTCTCTGTAAAGGAAAGAAGAAAATTTTACTAAAAATAAAAAAAATATAAGTAGATGAGAAAAATAAGTGTTTTTTTATAATAAATTTTTTCAAAATTTTCTTGCGTTAAAATATTTCTCATATTATTGTCCATGTATGTTTAAATTGTTATAAAGTTTGGAATATTAAAGAATAGTTTCCGAGTATTTCTGGTCTAATTTTGTATAGTTTTTCCCAAATTTTGAAAAATTCAAAAAATTACTTCGCTAAAGTACGACCTTGAAGCAAGTCCAGTTTCAAAAAAGTTGTTGGTTGAAACTTTTGGACAAGTACCTATAGAAAATGTGTACACATAGAAAAAACAAAAAAAAATAAACATCATTGTAAAAGCACTCTAAAAAACCGTCTTCAAAAAACTCTTATTTTAAAGCTGTTTTAACTATTATTATTATTTTTTTTTGTTTTTAACATATTTTTTCCAATGCTGGTAAGAAATAGTGCCTACATAATATTATATTTGCTATGTTTAACGTCATGTAAGCTTGAGATAACAAATATATGCGTGGCATCCTCTTTAAATTACATTTCATATTTTCCATAATGTTTGTAGATTAGGTACCTACTTGTTCTGGTGTTTATATTTTCAATATTGCATCATATTTTTATGTAGATATCTAGTTTTCATTTATATATAATTAATTTATGATGTTCAGTAAATATTTTTATTTATGTTATTGGCCTTTAAACGTTAGGTATGCTAACTGTCATTTAGGTGCTAATAATTATTTAATTTAACTATGTTTCATTTAACTACATGTTGATTAAGAAGTTAACTAACTCATAAAGTATGTTTATAAGTATCTAAATATTTATAGTTGGTATAATCAAAGGT
Organism: Stegophylla sp. TES_Ste_2020; assembly: GCA_025469315.1. Taxonomy (NCBI): domain Eukaryota; kingdom Metazoa; phylum Arthropoda; class Insecta; order Hemiptera; family Aphididae; genus Stegophylla; species Stegophylla sp. TES_Ste_2020. Next base: position 9,130 of record JAIPRM010008197.1, read on the forward strand.
TATCTTATGTTGGAGTGTATAATATCACTTTGATAAACATTTTTATACTTAAGGTTTGATTAATATGTAGCTTGTTTAAATAGAAAGTTATCTATTTAGTTTTAATTTATTTTATTACGAGTTGTATTTTTTATACTTAATATTAGTAGGTATCCATTTCATTTTTATTTTTAAATGAGGCTTATCATTTTTTGCATATTACATTAGTGCTTGGTTTACAGAAAAAAATAAAAATAGTTTTGTTATTTATATACCTACCTATATTATTATCTTTAGTTTTTATTTTAATTGTATTTTATGTTGATATTCATTTGTTTTGTAATATGTGTCATTATTTTATTAAGTAGCCATATCAGGCTATCACCATTATTCAGTGAGAGCGTGTGTGCACATTTTTTTTTTTTTTTTTAACTCAACACACAAATTCAGAAACACAAAACCTGTGGACCCCGACATTTTAGGTTAGTACGGAACTTATATTATAAATTAATATAAAAAATAGGATTCATTTGTTTTAATAGTACATAATGTAGGAAAATAAGTACTGGTTACATTTTAAATTGTAACCAGTATGTATACTATATAGGTGGGTGCCTAAATGATTCATATACATTGTTCGTACCTATTCTTCTAATACCTACTCAAAAAATGATAATATCTAATAAGCATTTGATTCATTTGAATACTTGAATTTTTCATAATTTTATCATCATACAACTAACAGTAAAGCCCTTCATTTTAATACTATCTAATTAAAATAAATCATTTAACTTAAATCTAATGAAAGTGGTAAGAAATTTGTTCCAAAATAGGTACTTGACAGTTGCATTCATTATATAATTATTTTAGATTTATTACTCTTCAGTTACTCATTTTGGTGTAACTTTCATAAAATGAAGTTTGTTCTAGTCACATTTACTTTTTTTTTTCATTTAATGCGTGGAACAATTTTTTTTAACTTAATCTTGTCATTTTGTACTGTTTTTTTTTTTTTTTTTTTTTGGCTCAAATTCTATATAAAATATCTATTGTAAATTATAAAGAAAAATTGTGTTCCTAGTTCACAGCAAAAGGGACATATATGAATTATAATTTTAAATGTATAATGATATGCTTAGGTATGAATATAAAACTGCTTGTGTTAAAGTGTTAAAATTATATAACTTGTAATAACCTTTTTCTTTCTTTTTATTTTTTTAGTGTACTTACAAAATATCATTATTATATGGGAAACTAGAAAAACGGAATTACATAAATAATTTTTCCACAAATGTAATTTTCATAAGTACCTACATAATTATGCATGGATATGATTTTATAAATGGCACACTTTTTTTAATATTGACATAAATATAATTCATGACAAAAAAATATTTCACATTATGTAGAATTATTAAAATTCAAAGCTGAGATTAACTAATAGTTAGGTACTATTAATACATATTATCCTATATATTGTGTTTTATTATACTCTTGGTCTTTAATTTCAATAATTCTTCATTATATTATGTATTAAATGAGCGTAAAATTACTACTAAATAATTATTAACATAAAACATTAATTGACTAAAAATAATTGGTAATTTATATTTTTTGTGTAGTTTTTGTAACACGATGCTATAATATAATAAAAACTATTCATTTTTGTATGTAAAAAATAAAAATATTTTTTGGAATATTTGTCGTGATATTTTATATAGATACATCAAACTATTAGGTACTTATTCAAATGTACTAATTAATAAATATTAGGATAACATTTCGCAGGTTGAAATGTATTTAGTTTTAGCATTTATAATTGTTTGAAAAATGTAGTTATTCGAGTTCAATTAATGTGATTACTAGTTATTTCCATTGGGCTTGAATAAAAATTAGTAGTATTGACATCAATGATACATTCATCATTGAAATCAGTTTTGGCATTTTTATCACGGATTTCATTAGATTTTTTATTTAAAAAAATATTATTTAAAGCAATAATGACTTGCATGGTATGTTTATTTATATTAATTATTATGATTTATAAAAAAAGTATTTGTTGTATCTACTATCTATTTATGCTTGTTATTATAATATATTATATTTGATTGGTATGAAAAGATTTGTACATCATTTTGTCATGTAATCTAGTACAATTAATTATTTTGATTCAAACAGATTAACTTAAATATTATTATATGATTAAAATAATTTTTAATGGATATTAAATGTAAATAATACAATTTTTGATGTTATATCAATTGGTAGATAGGTACGATGTATCTATCATAAGAAGATAATCTCTGATTTTAACATTGTTTTATAAGGCAAGAACTAGGATATTCTGAATTTGTACTGCACCTATTTAATAAATATACACTTAATGCCCCTTTTTTATATTATTTTAAATATTTATAATCCTACCTGTATGGTTTTAGTAAATATTGTATAACAATAAACAAATAATTTGATATAAATTAGTTTCTTTTAAAATCTGGTGGGAATAAAATTCTTAGATTGTGGTAATTGGATAGGTAATCATATCCTATTTAACAATTATATTTTTTTATAGCAATAAAATAACTATAATTATCGACTAGAGTAATAATATTTATAATATGTATTGTTACAGTTTTGTATGCAGTGTGTATGCTGTTTTTCTACAATCTATGCACAAAGAAATGATCACATCGCTTCTACGAAATGAACGCACGTTCCCACTGTCTTGAGTTAAGCGTTGAAGGCTTTCAAGTAGATGAAGCCGTCTCCTGTTTATTCCACACCGTACTTCTACATCGATCACTAGGAAAATTTTCTTTTGCCCCTGACGGCACATACACAATGGGCTCTGTAGGTTTTCAAGATGTTGACTGTGATTTTATTGATTTCACATACATATGTTGTTCATCACCCCATTTAGACCGCAAACTTCGAAACGACATTTCAGAATTTTCTGAATGCTTAAGACGTGATAATCACACATTTGGACAAATCACATTAGAATTTTTTCAAAAGAAAAAAGCTAGGTGGCCATTTCAATCAGAGTGTATACCTTGGGAAGTGTGGAACGTGCGCGTGGATTTATTGAAAATATGCAACGAAACTAACAGACAGATATCCAAGGAAAAAATAAGTGACTCTCTAAGTGAAAAAATTATTTATATAGCTGAAATAATGAATAGGCATGAATATTTGCCTAGTATACCACCTCAGTCCGAGTTGGATTTAGTGTTTGATACATCATTTGCTGATATTCAACCATATTTATTCAAGACCAATTATCTTACCAATGGCGCAAGTAGCCCGTCTGTTGGTTCAGCTGTTCAAAAACTAATCCGTGATACATTGTCATTGTAACCATTATTGCATACTATGTTATATTTCTATATCTACCAATCACCTATTAGTGGTAACTTAAAATTAGTACAAAGTAGAATATATTATATAAGAGTAGAATAGTAAACTTCAAAATTATTAATACAATATTTTTTACTAAACCTGTTCAAACTACAAGATTATTTTAATTTTAAATAAATAATTTAATAATTGATAATTTTATTTTATTTTTTATTACAAATAATTAAATTTTTTTAAAAACATTCATTTTAAAATAAATAATTGCAGTGGTTTGATTTTCAATTTTTCCCATTATTTTGTATTTTCTTATAAGTATTAGAGATCTATTGCAGATATATATATATATATATATATTTAAATAATTATGACAAAGTAATAATATTTATCTGTTATTGAATGTTTAGTGTTTATTATTCATCAAATATTAACTTTAAACTTTCCTATTCCATTCTTTTTTTCAATATTATGCATATTATGCTATCATTAAAAATTTTAATTTAATCCATAAATTATACAGTTTACCAATATTTAAATATGTTATGACCAAGACTGCAATTTCTTTTTATTTTAATATTATTATATTGGTATGGTAATCAACACATATTTTATATTTTTGTTGCCTATCATTTGAATAATGGGTGGGTAATGTTTCAGTCATTTTTTGGGCAGCTACTTTTATATTTATTCCATTTGTACATAAATGAAGTGTTTTTTTAGTTACATTTGTTTTATTGTCCAAAAAATATCACTGAGCGTAAATTGTTTATATTCATTTTTTGTTGCATAAACTGCCAATTATTAGCTATAACATTGTATGTGCTTTGTTATGTTAGAAATATGTAGAATTTAATTCAAAGAGGCAATTTTAAAATAATTAAAATTAAAATTATGTGAAAATTTCCTTTTTTTTTCAATGGAAATTGGTTATTTTGTATAGACATACCTAATTATGTAATTTTTAAGTTTCCATTTTACTTAAATAGGTGTATATAATTCCTCTTGTATTTTTTTTTTTTTTTTTAATTGGTGATCATTTTACTGTTTTTTTTTTATTATTAATAATAATGTTACATTTATTGTAACAGTAAAGTGTAAATTTATTTTATTGTTGAATAGGTTTACCAACAATTAAAATTATTTTAGGGACTTATAATATACACTTGCTATTTTATTATATTTTTCCATAAATGATCAATTCATTTTTACCTTTATGCAAATCATTGCAAGTCTCATAAAATGAATTATGTATATTTTTATGTTTTGTAGTAGAAACTTGAATCACTGTATTATAATATTCATAATGATTTGATTTTGATGTTTAATAAAAAAATTATTTCAGTATTTGTTTGTTTGTTTATTTATTGTTTGATTAAGAGGATTCTACACACTTACTTTCAAAGGGTTTTATATAGACAATTTTATAAAAGAAAAGAAAAAAAAAATGAAAATCTAAGAATTTAAAAATATTCATAGTATATTAATTTAAAATTTGTTTAAAAATTATCTCGTATATGCACTATCTTTTTTTATTCTTGTGTAATAATTTTTTCTTTCAAACAAGTTTTTTTTCGCTCTAGCCACAATATCATAAATAATCAATGTCTTTAAAATGTGATCACACTATCTAAAAGCATAGGTTAAGTATACTTGGTGATGAAAAAATACATTATTTTATTCATTTTTTGTGTTATACCTTATATTACACATGTATTAATAATACATTAATAATAATACAGTGTGTATCAAACTGTGGTATAATTTTTGTATTATACTGTATTTTATATGGTACAAAAAATTTTCTAAATTTTACAAAGTACATAAATTATATTACATTTATAATTTAGACTTACTCTTATTACTTTAAGACCCAACTCTTTTCGTTTGAAAATTGTAATAAATTTATATAAATTGGTTAAGTATATTTGTAGGTTGTAGGTGCATAGCGTATAGCTGGTACCTTTAGTATATTTTAAACCATGGAAAAGTTAAAAATATATTTTTTTATTTATGTATTCATATAAAAATAATAATACTAGCAATATTAATTATAGTTAATATTGAAAATGTAAAATCATAAAGATTAAAATTCATTATTGTGGCTGCTCTTAAATAAATTATCAGTGATTGACAAATTATTAAATTTGTGAATTAATTATTAGCATTTTAATGAGTATAAATTAAAAATTATACCACTTTTTATTACTTCTGTGTTGCCTGTATATAAAATATAAATATTATAAACAAAAAAAAAGTAAAGTATAGATAAGAAAGCTGGACATCATACTTTTAGAATCTAATAAATAGGTATTAAATAGTAATTATATAAAAAAACTTAATTAAACATAAATTAATAATAATAATAATAATTAAAAATTACTTAAGGAACAAATTTAAAAACATAAGGAAAGAAACAGAAGAAAAGCTGGACATCGCACCACGGGTATTCTTTGCTCCTCGGGTTAGATACTGTTAGATACGGGTTAGATCATGGTGGTTTTGTAGAATTTAAAGAAACCATAAATAATTTCATCAACAATATTCTGAACGAAGGACGTTAACAATGTAAAGAACAATAATAGTTTTCATTTTCAATACATCCACTAAGAGTATCTGACCCAAAGAACGAAGAATACCTGTGGTGCAAAGTATGACCAGCTTTCTTGTCTATAATTTACTTTATTTATCATTGCTTTACTTTACTTTACTTCCTTGTTTTTGCTTTATTTTTTTTTATCTAGTAAATAAAGGAAAGGGAGAAAAAATGTAATGAGTAAGTGTCAGAAAAAATGTCCAAAATTTTTTTTACACATTTTCTAAATTTTCTTGTGCCAAATTTGGGCAAATATGGTTTCAAAAAGTTGCTGATCAAGACTTTTGGACAGGTATTTCTATACGAAAAAGTGTTTACAGAAGAAAAATATTAAATAAAAATCATTTTAAAAACATTAGTTCACTTCGTTTAGAACCTAACAATCCTATTCTATTTAATAATTCTATACAGTGTGTATTATACAAATTTACGTCATTAAGTATATTATTGGTAGATAATGCACATGTATCGTTTTATCTCTCTTGGATCACTGCGGAGCTTTCTATAGCTCATATGGGCGTGCACATTGTTGAACACGACTTAAGATAGAATAAAATATGTTGGTTTGACATTGTAATCTTATCTTAAAATCAATTTTTTACTTAGAGGCAGAAATATGTGTAAACAGTATTTAACAGTTGTTATAACAGTTAATGCTATATGCATTGCGTATCTATGGTATATTTAATTACTAAAAGATAAAAATTTTAACTTTCTGAGTTATTATTATTAAAAACTGATTACCCAATCTGTGATTGTATACATTTAGTATATTTTTGTTGAGATATGTTCTGAGATATATATTTTTCAACTCCAATTCTATTCTATCATCATTTGAAACAATTTTGTGACTATGATGACCAGAACAGATCGGTACGCATTTATCACAGTCCTGTATTACTACATATAAAATGGGTGTGTGGTGTGTGTCCTTTAAATATAAATGGTGTAGTTATTTGAAGGAAAGCCAACATCTATGGTTTGTTGAGAAGATTAAATTTTTGGGAGGTTTTTATTATATTTTATATATATATATATATACAGTAAAACCTCTCTATAACGGACCCTCTATTAAACGGAATTCTCCTTATATCGGAAAATGTCAATAGTCCCGGTACAAATAATATATGAAATTGACCTC
>JAIPRM010008199.1:0-16190 GCA_025469315.1 Stegophylla sp. TES_Ste_2020
AAAACGAAAATAGAAAATTATATTTTTCTGTTCGTGTTAATCAATACGAACAATCAATATGGTTCCTAAAATTTGTTCGAGTTTCGTGTTAACCGAAAAATTTGCGTAAACCGAGGAAAAAAAATTCCATACATTAAAGTATATAGGGCCTTTCCTGGGACCGAAAAACCGGTTCGCGTTATCCAATATTTCGTGTTAACCGAGTTCGTGTTAACGAGGGAGTACTGTACATGTTCTCTTGATAGTAAATGGCAGTACTAACTAAAAAGTTATGACTTAAAATTTTCTGTTTGAATTTGGTTACCTATTAAATCTAATATTTTCCTAATAGTATCTTATAATAATACTGCAAAGTATATTTTTCTTCAGATGGCAAATGTGAGTGTGACCACTGAACTCTGTACACTTTTTAGTGTAGTTATCAAGGCTTGATTAATTAAACAAGGGAATGGATAGAAAAAATATGTGACCGCTTCCAAATGAAAAATACCCATAAATATATCATTATACATTAAATCTCTAATATACTGAAAATTAATTATATTCCATTATGAGATAATAAAAGTGATAGTTTGAAATAAAGCTTAGGCTCATTTCATTTTACTGATAAACCAGATAATGTGATAATAATAAAGCATAGATAAATGAAAACTTTATTTCAACTGGTTACAGTAGTCAGTACAAATATATTTATTTTTGATTCAGATTGATGTGAAGAAGCTAGTGTTTTTACAATAATGTTTCTTTTTTTTGTGTATTCATGTTGGAAATACTTGTCCAAAAGTTTTGCCCAGTAATTTTGAAACTGGATTTGTTTTAGAAGGGCCATTTTTGGAAATTCACATTTTTTTCTCAAAATTTGTAAAAAAAAGACTAAGAAACTATGTTTTTTAATTCCATACTTGATAAAAATTAAAACATAGATAATAATGTGAGAAATATTTTTGACACAAGAAAATTTTAAAAGTGATAAAAAAATTATGCAAATTTTTTTCCTTTTTCTTTATTTGTTGGATTAACAAAAGTAAAGTATAGACAAGAGATCCAGACAAACTGAGCATTGTGGGCATTATCTTTATTTTACTTTTTTATATTTAAAACCATGAACATCTATGTTAGAAATAAATTTAAAACCGTCTTAAATTAATAATTATATAGTATTCATAATTCGATAAGGTCAAATACAAATTTGTAGAGGTTGCAAAATAAAATACAATTATGCGAATTATCAGTCATATATAGTAGGAAGCTGGTTATAGGAAAAAAATGATTAATATAATTTTTCCTGTAGTATATTAAACAATGATATGATAATATTTTATCATTTAATCGTTAGGTGCTCTACAGATATCGTTTTAATGTAGTATGTGCTCTACATCATTATTACATTCTACCTCTGTACAGGCTATGGTCTACTCAGTACAGGTACAAGCGTAGGTTAGTTCATTAGGTGTTTGGTCAACTCCACTTTGATTCGCACATCAAATTTAACCCTCCGCTTGCAACAAGCCGAGGTATATTTTTGATGTGCGAAGTCTACCAAACACCCGGAGAAGTAACTTACACTTGTAGACCGTATATCCAAGTAGAATAATTTATGTAGACTGCATACCCCAATAAAAAGGATTTTGAAATTTCCTGATGATAGAATTTACAATCAATGATAAGATAGTGATGATGAATGAAATACCAAACATATCATATTTAAAAACGCATATATATTCGTTGTCTAATATCACCGTTCCAAACGTCCATTGAGTGTAGAATGAAAAAACTTGTACAGCGCATACCGAATTAGCACCGATCATTATAGTATGTGTCAGTTGTTTTCAAAACGAAACAAATTTATTTAGTTAAATTATTATTTACGCCATTTTTAATGCACTTAACATATTATAAATATTGACTATTATATTGTTTTCAGGGAATTTTCGGAAATTTCTCGTTTTTTATGTAATAAAATTTTTGATTCTTGATATTAAGACTTGAAAATTTAATATAATATCACTGACATATATATCTAATTGACTTGAAAAAAATCTCGAAAATTCAACTTTTTTCTTTATAACCGTTTGAATTTAGAATTTCGACGAAATTTGTTAGTTTTATCTGAAATTACACACTTAAACGTACATAAAAGAAAATTAGCCCGATCGATTTTTTTGAAACTTGGTACGTAGATAGAGAATTTCATTGCGAATACATATTTTGGTGCAATAAAATTTCTTACGGACGAATAATTAAACATTTTACAAAGGTTTGAATAAAAAAAAAAATCGGAGAAAATACAGACAAATATTACGAAATATCTAATGTCTATAAATTATAAGCATTTGGTTTCTGAAGGTTACTGATGTTTTATTGCATCTTATGTATTTTTCGACGCTGAATACGATGGTGTGAAGTAAAATAGTTCAATAGTTTTCTAATTATTTTATTCTATTTTGAAAATTCAATATTTTCGGTTATTATACTCTAAATAGGTACCTACTATTTCAACACAACAATCAACGATGTTAGGGTGCGTTCCCGCGGGGTGTTGTGATTCACGAGAGTGAGCTACGCATTCGCGGAATACGTTTCTGTGGTAACTCGCTTTCGTATAATTATTGGCGCACGACTCGAGCGTGGACGGATCAAACGTGTTTGATTTTCAGTCGTGAAATATCGTTCGTGAAGCCAAAGCCAGTAGATGTCTCACAACTGCGTGCAGTTTTAAACTAGCGAGCTCTATGTCGTGAGCTCCACGAACGCACAAAATCGTGTGAACTGTTACACCATTTATTCTCAACCGGTATGCCACGAGAAATGTCTGATATGTTGTGATTATAATAATTATTATATATTTTTCAATCGTTTTACGTTTATACGATTAATAATATTTGTTATGATAACTTACTATGCTTGTGTATTTAGTAAATTTTATATATTATTAAGTTCTGTTCTCTTTTCTTTTCACCAACGTCCTGGTAGACTATTAATCATTCAAATTATTATTCTATTTATGATAAAACTTGGTGCAGATTAGTAGACAATACGTGACGTGTAAGCATACTGTACAGTGTACAGTTTTAACTCGGCTCTGAATGTCTTGGCACGTAGCGATGACTAATGCCCTCTTATGGTTACCAATGTGGTTGTTGTCAAAAGTGCGTGATTGTGCCACGAAAATTTGTAATTTATAACACTGTGTGCTGTGTACAAAAAAAAGATTGAGAACCACTGCGTTACAGTTTCGTATGTGTCACGAACTAAAAATTATTGGCTCGCTCCCGTGAATCACACCCCATTTAGTGTGGCGCAATGGAATGACGATAGTCTTCCCACGCGACAGTGCCGAGTTCGAATCTAACCCGGTAATCTGAATATTTTGCATTTTTTTTGAACCGTGACTGACTACACGTGCCGCGATAAACATGTAAAAATCACGTTACCAGTGCAAGTGCATAAATGTTGATTCACGATAATTATTAGAGCCGCTTTATTTTATTGTAGGTATTTTGAATAGTTCGACATTTTAAGTTTAATTCTTCAAAAGTGATTATTATTATCGTGTATTACTGTATTAGTTGAAGCTCCGTTCAGAACAGATTTATTGAAGAAATAATTTATCGTTTCTTTAAAATTCAACACACTCGTCAAAGAGTATCCCATCTGACGAGCGAAATACACCCTTTTTTTATACCATTGACGCCCTTCGTTGTCGGTGCCTTGGGCGACCGCCCCGCTCGCCCTACCCTAAGACCGGCCGTAGGTGTCCGAGACTTATGTTGTCGCGGGCGGTCTGGGGAGTGGTGTGGACACTGTTATCGTGGTCGCGAGTGTCCGAGTTCTCTGACGATGCGCAATGCCGCCTTGCACTTGTTGCAATAGTAGCTGGCGGACTGGCCGCCGTCGTAGGGACCATTGGCGCAACTAGGAAAACATTTTTTTTTTGGGGGGGGGCCTAATACGTTTATTTGATTGATTTAGCCTCCAAAAGGCTTTAACCTTTTGTAATTTTCAAAAAATCTGGGGTGGCTATGAGTAGTTCCCTCCTAACTGCGCCTATGGTAGGGACCCCATCGTTGACGTGTAAACACCAATACCATGGTGAGAACTAAAATCTGCGCGGATTTAAATTCAATCAGGGGTGTATTTAAGGGAAGAATGCGGGGGGGAAGGTAGACAAAGTAGCTTTAGCCTCCCCCCCCAATCGAAATAATTAAATGCTATTCGAATAGATAAATATCAACCACTTGGTGATACTAGTACTTATTAAGTAACTTATTACACAAATTTGATCATTTACATAATTAACATATTGCATGTGGCTTATTCTGGTATTAAATAACAATAAAATTGTTAAACATATAGAAAATTACCATTATTGTATATTAAATTAAGCTTTGTTCAGAATCGTCTTTGTATCGTTTCTTTAAAATTTTACAAACCCACTAAGAGTATCTGATCCGAGGAACAAAGAATATCCGTGGTGTGATACATGTCCGATTTTTTAATAAAAGAAATAAATAAAATTAATAACTATAAAATTATTGAAGACTTTTAATATCCTAAAAGGACTGAAAAGATTTTCATGAGTAATTTCTTAATGTACTAATATTTATATAATTTAAAGATTTAAGATATGTCTTATTTGATAATAGTAATTTACAAACATCTTCTTGTATATTTTTAGAGTGACGTCTTCTCCTTAACTTACTAACTTGTGAACAGATACAAGCCTTAAACTAAATAGGTTCTCCCTCTCAATGAGGCTCATTGAACATAATGGTAATGTAAATGAAAGAATGTTTTATGAAAAGGTTACAGACCACTGATCTAGTGGTTATTTAGGAAATTCAATTTCTATTAAGTTGCGTAATATTATTATAATTTTCAAAAGAACATTATAATAGCCCTGCAATGCAAATGCAAATATTTTACTTAAAAGAACTTTTGCGTTTTAAAATAGTGTTCCCAATTTGTAATTACTTTATAAAAATTTGATAATTTATTTACAATATATATATTTAAGAAAATGTCTCTTTTTATTATTAATAAAACTCACGTCGACCTAGAAGGTACCACCAGTTCAAAAATACTGTTCTAAGAAAACAAAGTATGTAAAGCAATAAAAAAATATATACATAAATGGAATACTTTGATTTTAAATTTCATAACTCCCAAGTACAGAACAATTTACAAGTAAGGATAAAATTTACTTAAAATCAATCTTTAGTACACATACTGTTCATAACATTCTTATTATTATTTATTGGTAATATGGTTTTTGTACATTTGTATTGTCTTAAATATCAATCGATAGACAGATGTAATTTTTAAACTACAGTGAAACGTGTCAAACGGAATTGTATGGACCAATAAAATTTCTATTTTACACAGGTTTCCATACAACTAAAGAAAAAAATTACCTGGATCAAAATAAATTTTCGTATAGGAAAGGATTCCGTCTTTTATTAAGGATCCACTTATGACAGGTTTCACTGTATCATAAAATGTTCTACTATCTGCCGTTCGATATAAAATAATTAATACAGTTATGATTCAAATATACTAGAAGTGTCATAGTATATTTATATTATAACAAGAAAAATTATCACAGTGGTTGATAGAAGTTTGTTGTAGAGTTTAGGCACCTATAGTTTAGTTTCATTAGAAGGAATCTGAGGAGCTGATAAACTCATTGAATGGTTACATTTAGAAGGTGGAATCAAATGTTTAGGTAACGTAGAAGGTAATTCAGCACCTTCAAGTTTGATCTTGACTAAATACATGGCTAAAGCAAACTCATTGCGATCCAATAAGCCATCATCATCGACATCCGCTAATTTCCATATCTTAGTTAGTATGGAATTAGGTAATTTCGTCTTGAGAAATTCTTCTTTGGCCGCTAAAAACAAAAAAAAAAATTTGACACAATGAAATTATTTTTTATTATTTTACTTAAAACTTTTTATTTACCAGCACGAACTACTTTTCCATTGTTTTTGTCAAGGTTGTCAAAAATGTTGTCAAAGGGTTCTCTGTAATGGTCAACAATCCATCCTTGTTCATATTTTCCTTCATCAATAAAGTCAGCATTTGCATTAAATGGACTTGAACAATCTTTTTCATTTTTAATTATATTACCTGCAAGATAAATAGTTAAAAATTATATAATAATAAATTAGTTATACTGGTTAAGAACTATTGATAAGAATCGCTGGAAAAATAATTCTAATGGCAAAGCAGTTTTGTATAAAAATTTGTTTAAAAATAACAAATTTTAGTAGATTAATTCTTGAAGAATTAAAATTAAAGAATCCAAAATTTCTAATCGGCAATCATTTTAAAATATTAGGATTTTTTTTTTTTTTTTTAAGTTAAGCAAACTGGTCTTGCCATTCCTAAGACATTTGAGGTAGCAAAGGTATCTCAATATCCATCACCAATTATTATGATAATTAATATTAATAAATTACCTTTTTTTAAAAAATAAAAAGTCAAAATTTTTTTTAAATTAAGAAACTTAAATAGATAGCTAGTCCCAAAATGCCTCAGTAGTTTTTATACTTTTTATTATGCACTTAGATCTCCAATTTAGTTATATATTAGTTTCTTATCAGCAGGCATTTACTGTCAGTTAAACTCGGTAGAATTACTAAGACACACATATTATTTGAATAATTATAGTTATACTCATTAGTGGTATAAACTTATGTAATTTGAGACATAATATTAATTGTATAACTCATTTAGGCAGACTCAAATTTATACAATCATTTTCAATATAAGTTATACAATTTAAGTTGACATGGTCTGTACCGTCACAGGTACAAAACTATATCGATGGCACACTTCAAACGGTCAAATAATATATTATAATTTTAGTAGGTATAATTATTAATTTGTAAATAAGCTTATTCTCAAATGTCTGATATTAATCTATTTTACAAAAAAACTAAAAAACTTACTTTGTACATCTACCTCACTCATTGCCATTTCCATACTAAATCCATCCATTAAATTTGTTGCACGATTTATTATTTTTTCATCTAAAGAGTTGAAAGAAGAAAAATCTTTTCCTTTTAATATCTCCTATAAAATGTTAAATTATATTTTACGTTTTACCCTACAAAAGTATCATCACAAACCTTCATATGTTCTACATCTGGAAAATCACCCTCACTAAGGTTTTTGTACTTTTTTTGGATGTCACAATATATTATCCCCAGATTATTTATAAGGTCATTTTGATATTTATTCTTTTTTATAAGTCTCGATATAAACGGCATACGTGACTTAAGTTCACTAATTATATATGCATGTACCTAAAATAGTTTTAAATATAGTAAACAACATTATATTCTTTTCGTTAACATTAAACAAAATAATTTCTTACGATTGCTGACTTTGCTCTTTTTCCAATATGATTCAACTTAGACATGACTGCTTGATGTGGAAGAGATTTCATATCTTGAAATAAATCATTTTCCTCATCATTAAACATACTAAAATATTTGTATTAGATGTTTAAAGTAAAACAATACAATCTTAACATAAATCAGTACATGTATTATTAATATTAAAATAATCCTGATAATAATTTTTAAAATAATTTACTAGTTATATTTTATAAAAGTCTAAATTGTTTTTCCTTATCCTAAAGTATTTTATAGCAAAAATACAACTTGATGCAATACCTGTCATACATAAAATAATATAATTTTTGTTTTTTGATAAAACAAAAGTTTTATTTATTTATTAACAAAAGTTAGCAAAAGTTTTGAGTTTTCAATTTTTTCAATTTTCTTTTTTAAAATTAAGAAACATAATATGACTGATTCATATTAAAATAATTTTCTCTAAATCAATACACATTATAGACAATAAAATATTATACTATACTGAGTTAAAGATTAAAAAATTAAAATAGTTAAGGTAAGGTCTAGTTCTTTTCGCCGCGTTTCATTCTAGGCTTATGCAACTATTTAGAATGGTTCCAAGTCAGTAATTTTTCTACTGTTTCTTTAGAAGAGGTATCTGGGTACTATTGAATTATAACAGCATTAAAACCAAACTCGCCAAAGTCCTACAGTTTTTACAAGATATTTTATAAATATTTTTGATCAACCTAAACCACTTTTTTAATGTAGTAATTTAATAATAATTTAAACACAGATAATATTAAACTACATTAAGATCAATTTTTACATTTATGCAAAACAGTAATAATAAGTTAATGGACTTTGGGTAAATAACGTAATTTCTATTGTAATAATGTAATATTGTAAATAATTCAAACAAGTTTGTTTATATTTAACATAAATTATATTTTGTAAATTAAAATACATTTTAAGCGATATTTAAATATAAATTTATAGACTATATTAAATTATCCAGATAGATGATTTTTTTTATCTAAGATAATTCTCTATCTAATCTGTGAGCTCTTTTCGAGATACTTTTCCAAAATATACTCGTCCAAAAGTTTGACCAATATCTTAAAACGTCCGAAATTCTCAATTGTCCATTTATTAGGTAATTAATCAATAAATATCGCATAAATAAAAAAATAAGTGATCTAAAAGGATTTTATAGGCCTAAAATGGATAGCAGCAAAACAGATGGCTCTGGTTAAGGTAGTAACAAATGCTTAATTAATTATGAATTGTACAGGAGAATTGATTCCTGAAGAACAAAATTCCTATCTAGGTGCCCAGACTGACTAAGAGTACATTAACATAATGATTTAATAATATATTGTTTGCAACGATAAAAAACTTTATAATATAAGGTCCCAAATGGGTTCCTGGGGATTAGTGTATTGATTCTTTTAAGCACAACATTGTGATAATAGATACATTAACATTTAAACTAATTTCATACGAACTTACAGTCGATTAATATCATTTTTATAAGGTTGATCCCAAAATGAACCAACATATACTCTTGGAACTTCTGGACAGACAATAGTTTTACCAAGAGCCCACATTAGTGCACCATGAACTCTAAGCAATGATCTTCCACTATAAACAAACAAAATAAACATTTGTAATGTAGTGATTTCAATATATAAGATTATATTGTATATTCTATAACATATTTTAATCATTGTTTGTTTTCAACAAATTGCAATAGTAATAAATTCATAAAACACTCATAATGTATTGTTTATTATTTTTTATAATTAACAAATTGGTATATGAATTATATTCATACAACATATGGTACAACATTCAGTACTTACTCGATGGTATCAGCTTTATTTAAAACAATTCTTAATTTGCTATCATGGTTCTTCAAAACATCAATTGCTGCTTTCAGTTCATCAGATATGTCCAATTTATTAGCATCAAAAGTCATTATTATCATATCTGATCTCTCAGCAAACCAATTTAATGTGTCATAAAAATTATATTCTCGTTGAGCTCTTTGTTTTTCACCTGATAGTATACCAGGTGTATCGACAAACGTAATGGAATCTAATAATGGAGTGTTCACAATACCACAATGTAATTTTTTCAAGAATTTATTTCCAAATCGAGACAAATCATGAAATTGCTTAGTTGGATCAGCTACAAGAGCATTGCCAGGTATAGACTGTTCTTTTTCACCACCCATAACAACCATAAATTTATCTGTTGTTGGTTCTGGACCTATGCGAATACCTGGATAGTCCTTTTCTATGAGATACCTAAAAGGTAACAAAAATATTAATAACCTGAGCATATCAACGATTTTTAAGACCAGGTACATACTATTAATAGGCTGAAACTAAAAATATGTAATTTACTTGATCATTGATGTTTTTCCAGTAGAATATTGACCGACAAACAATACCATGGGTTTTGCATCAAAGTCTTGATCGGTCAGTGGAGGTAAATGAAACTCATGATACAAATATTTCTTTTCGAGAGGTAGTAGCTTACACTTGTAAATGTCTTTTAAACGATTAATAGCTGATGCATCATTTTTGACAAAATTCCTACAAATAAGTTTAATATTATGGTAATTAGTACTAAGCTGAAATATTTCCAATTTGTATTCATGGTATGTAGGTATTATATATTATTATATTATTTTATTTAAAAGTTAAATTACTTATAAAACGAACGATGGATAATTTTGGTGAAATTTGGATTTTTGCTTAAAGCTTTACAACAACGAACATAACAAAAAGGAAGCACACTCATTTTTACAAATAAATAAATTATATTTCATAAAAAATGAAAATTTAACAAGTAATATGACATTAATTTGGAAAAACTTAACATACAGGAGAATACGTTGGTACAAAAACGGGAGATAATTGGAAAAAAAAAATTATACAATTACATTATAAAACAATTATTTATTATTATGATCTTACACTGAGTAATAATACTTAATAGATTCACATAATTGTATAAACGAATGAGGATCAAAGACCGGATCGATACTCAAGAGATAAAGTCGAATCTAACATTCTAACCTTTAAAATAATCAATGTCAAATAGCCAAACCGGTTGACAAGACGTTGCTGGTTTGTGCATAGAGCCGGGAACACTTCATTTTCTTCCACTTCTATGTTGTTCCACTGCGACGATGTCCATCGCAAATCCGCGCGACGTAGATCCTTCCTTTTAACGCTGACAGCCTGCCACATATTTATAAATAGGGCTAGGATTTTAATGCCCTAAGAAAAAATGCAAAAATACTTTAAAAATCTTGAAAAATGCACTGAGAAAAATGAAAAATGCCTTAAAAATCTTAAAAAAATGTTGTTAAAATCTATTTTGTTAGCTTATTACAGTTAAACAATGGTATGACAAAAATCATATGACCAAACATATTTTATTTCATTTATTTAATATGAATTATAATAATAAAATTGATACCTTTTTATTTAATATTTACATGATTCACATATAATAGGTAGGTGTTGGGCCAATATATATTGTAATTTACTAGAAATTGTAAATCATTTTTTTAATAAAATGACTCTGGGCGGAGCTTCAGTTTATTCAAGATAATTTTACTTAAAAATGATGAAGTTTGTTATTATTACAAAAAAAATTTATTTTTTACTCAGCCGATGTTATATTCCACTACCTACTAAATGAAAAAAGAAAATCAAATATGTTACGATGAAAGAAAAAATTATAAGTGAAAAAAAAAAAATTTCGCATGATAAAAATTTTCTTGCACCATAATATGACTCATATTTATTTATTTATCTATATTTAAATTTTTATAAAATTTGGATTATATAAAAAAAAAGTTTTTAAGGTGTTTTTGTTAAATTTTGGGTAGTTTTTCTCAAATTTTGAGAAAACTATTAAGAATTTTGAAAAATGACCTCTCAAAAGTATGATCTAAAGGCAAATTGTGATTCAAAAAGTTGCTGGTCGAAACTTTTGGACAAGTATTTGTATACAAAAATGTGTACACACAAAAAAAAAAAAATATATAAAAAAATAAAAAATAAACACCATTGTAAAAACACAAGCACTCCACTCAAAACCTAAAATGTAATTTAAAAAAATATACATTTTTCACATTTCCTGACATATATTTTTACATGACCTAGTTATTGAATATTATGTTGTCCATTATGTTATTGAATGAGTATATTGTGATAAGAGTATAATTGTACTGAGTAAAAAAAATAATACATTCTAATAATCAGAAATATCATTATTTCGTGGTCATTACCAATATATCATATTTCATATATATATACACACACACACGTTTGAATCTTATCTTTTAAGGTTACAGTTATACACATACATAAATATACAATTTTGTTTACAATATTAGGTTTTTTTATCTCAATGTTTTGAGTAATTCTGACCTACTTTAGTGATGTATTTATTTTAATTTATTGTGATATGAGGACATTTTATAATAACCGATAACCGGCTATTTTTATTTTGTCTAAAAATTTATTTATTTATTATAGTTTAAAAAGCTACAACAGGTCTAGCCAGAGATGTACGCAAGAGTTGTGTGTGTGTGGGCTTCCACATTCCTAAATCCGGCTCTGCCTATGTACTACATAGTTTGTAATCAGTATTTCATTAAACAGATAAAAAGTAAAGTAATAATTTAAGTATTTTTCCTGTTACTCTTTTGTGATTTATAATCTAATCTGGTATTATCTAAAAATATGTTTAATTGTAATTTATTTTAAAACAGTGGCCAAATTTTAAGGTGGGTGAAGAATTTTTCTTTCTCATTTAAATGAAATGAAATTTTCAAATTTTTTTAAATTTAGAAATAAAAGTAATATATTATTCGGATTGTAAAGCGTACACATTATTATAACTGGAGTTAGGATTTTGTAGGAATTTACTTTTTTTTTCTATTGATCTGAAACGAAGCTATGTAGTCAGCTATAAATTATATTTATACTACTTAGAATAAATTGCACGAGATTTATTTTTGCTTATTTTTACTTTAAAGTAATATTTTCAAACATTTTTTAAAATTTATTCTGAATAAACGTATTTGAAAGGTTAACATTACAAATTTACGACTATTTCTAAGAGTTCGGATTTTATAAATAATTTGATTTTGTGTTTATTTTAGTATTTTTTGGATTTTAGGTACTTTTTTGTAGGATATTTGTTGAATTTTTTTAGTTTTTAGTGCTTTATCGCTTAATTTTAAGTGTTTTTTTTTTTTTAGTTTTATAGAGCTACAAAATCCTATCTCTAATTATGACACAGATTAACACATATCCATGTAATCCATCTTGCATGTCATTGTAGGTTCTCAGCGAAGCGAATGTATTGATTTTACACTTTTACAATGATAATTATTATGAAGTGTTCTTTTATAAAATACATCATAAAATGTGTGTATATATATAATATGTATACACTGCAGTTTTGATCAAAAAGTTTTTCACAAACTTTAAATTTGATTATATAAAAGTGAATTAGTTTCGAATAGATTAATTGTATGTCCTGTACGTTGCAAAAAAAAACTTGATTCAAATTCAAGGGACCTGCATTTTCAAATATTTTATGTTACCATTTCCATTGAACATAATGTATATATTATGCAAATCATTTTTAGGTGGTAAAAATCGTTCAGCTGCTTTGACCTTTAAAAATAAGAAATGTCATTTATTTGATATTTTAAATCTGTTATTTTTCGAAATTTTCAATAGCCTTTCCATTTGCATACAAAAAAAATCCTAATATTTGAGTAAAAACCTTAACATACCATAAGTTATACATTTCCATGAAATTCATATTTAGTTAAAATTTTGAAAAAAATAGGTTACTAAAAATATTCCTTTTTGGAGTTAATTAAGGCTTTCATAAGTATTGGTAATGTCTCATTTATTGAAAGCTTTTAATATTTTATCTAATAAAATGTTAAATTTGATGGATATAGTTTTTTTTTTATTATTGAAAATTCATTACATATGTTTCTATTTACCAATGTTCATTATTTTATTATGATTGGCTGAATGAATTATTTTGTTCCCTGCAGATTATGTTAAAATTACGGTTCAAATTATTTTAAACATAAAAAATTTATTTTAGTTGTTATTTCATATAATTTGTAATTTTTTATTTATAAGCTGAAAAAGTTATACAATATGTATATATTAGGTATATTTATTTATTTATATCTGGTGTCGTGGATGGTAAAATTAAAATCATAAGTGTTTTTTTACAAACAATGATTAATTAAGTGCTATTCATATTATGCAATTATACATATTGATGAGCTAATGAAATAATAATCTATACTATAATAATAATTATCGACGAGGGCTATACAAACCGATCGATTTAAATATAGATTAGTACAGTTTTTACAGTATTATTATACCTACTAGTAAAACCTACCAAATGCTGACTCGCAGTATAATATTATTTTAACACTAGTGAAAATTTTAAACACGAACTACGGAGAAGTGGAAGACAAGTAGTTATTGTAATGTGCACCGAAACGATTGTATTGACATTGGCCGAAGACGCCGAGCTGAGAGCAGTGGTTCGAGAAAACGTCGGGCTGCGAAAGCGGAGAAAGTTCAGGCGGAGATGGCGAAAAAAGCGGCAACGAAGGCTGCAATGAGGTTGAAAAAGCTTATGAATTCACCAAGGTGAAGAGATATTCAGAGTTTTTTGCGAAGAACGCGATGGGAAAGGATACAAAGGACGACGAAGTAATTATTCCAATATGAATTGGAGTAATTCGCTCGAGCCGTATAGAGGTTCTGCTGCATCCGAAGAAATGGACAAACGATTTGGAAATTTCCGGAAGCAGAGATGGTTATGATTCCGAATAGGAAGTGATGGCGACGATACTAACGAATTTGAGAGCAAATTTAACGACGTCATTTGTGAATACGCCCGTACTGGTGGTAACTATGTTATGTTTGTACGCAGGGGTGCATTAGAGGTCAATACATGGGGGAGAAAAAATTATTTTGCGCCCCTAGTCCTATTGATAAAATAAATATGTAAGTATGAATAACAACAAAAAAATTTTTGTCGCTTCGCTCGGCTAAAAGCTTTTAGGAAAAAAATATTTTTTCTCCGTCAAATTCGGCAAGCGTAGTAAATTTCGTCGAATCACTCGAGCAGTCCAGCTCCCACCAGCAAATTGCGTCCACCACGTTTTGTGATATACAGTGAAACCTCCCTTAACGGACACCTCTAAATAGCGGACACTTCCCAATAGCGGACATTTATTTGGGAACGGAGGTGTATTCATTGAATGCTGAAATCCCCTCTGAATAGCGGACACCTCCGAATAACGGACGAAATTTTAGTGACCGAGAGTGTCCGCTATTCAGAGGTTTCACTGTATTTTATCTCAAGGCGATCCATTTTGTTGAAAGAGTTGATGGGGGTTCCACTAAGACGTGAAGGAGACTATAATATGTGACCGATATGAATATTTATTGGTATGTATTATATGAAAAAACTATAAAAATTATATGAAAAATTATATTTAAAACTGCATTGACTGAGATACGTCAATGAACAAAATATTATAGATTGCAATACATTACACCGTATATAAAAGTAATTGTAAAAGTGTTAGTAATTATAGACCAATATCATCGCTTAGATACATTTTTCTAAAATCTTAAAGAAAATAATCAAAGAACAAAAATGAGTTTGAAGTTTTTCATATAAGTTGACATGAAAAAAATGAAGTATGGAAAACATAGATTTTATAATGACTTGAACGTTTCGAAAAAAAATCCAAATTTTAGAGTTAAAAATTATACATATACATATACAAATTATTATCTGAGCTTTTTTTAAATAACTTACAGATTTAAATAATCATACAACACACTATCTCGAACTTGGTGAGCAAATCGTAGAAGTGTTCTACCCAAAATTTGAGTTCCACTGGTCCGATCCCAAATAACTACGTGGTGATTAGGAGAAAGAAGAAAAAGATTTATTTCGTGACAATTCATACACGGCGTTCATTTCAGATATTATTGTTGAGGAAAATTCTACTAAATAATCAATTTTATTGTCAATTGAATTCCATTTCATTTGTATTTGGTTCAATTGAACGGAATTAAAACACCGAGATTACCTGCCCATATACAATTATTGCATTTTGTTGAGATAAATGATAATAAATTATGATATCGTACATTATATATATTATACATTATGATATCGTTTTTAAAACACTGATACAGATATTTTCGTGATCAGTGAATCAATATGTTTGTATATTTCACCACAGTGTCACACATAGAATATTCGTACACCAGACATCGTAGTCGACGCATTTACGGACTTTTTACTCACGTATAATACCAAAAACTATTTTGATATATTTTATTCAACTTACCACAGTAATAACCATGGTAAGATTTTTTTGTAATGATATTTTCCAAAAATATTAATAAAGCATTTATATAATTAATTCCAAGCGTGCATAATTAATTAATATTATTTTAACAACATTAAATTTTCCGTACATTTCAGTATTTGACATTAAACGCTTCGCTATATTTTAGACTCTGAATGAAGTGAAGAAGCTAGTGTTTTTACAATGATGTTTATTTTTTTTTTATTTTATTTTATTTTTTTTTCTGTGTACAACTTTTCGTATAGAAATACTTGTCCAAAAGTTTCGATCAATAACTTTTTGAAACCGGATTTGCCTTTAGATTGTACTTTAGAGAGGTTATTTTTTGAATTTCTCAATTCTTCAATTTTTTT
>JAIPRM010008200.1:0-16190 GCA_025469315.1 Stegophylla sp. TES_Ste_2020
AGATTCTGAATGAAGTGAAGAAGCTAGTGTTTTTATAATTATGTTTATTTTTTTATTCTATTTTTTTTCTGTGTACAACTTTTCGTATAGAAATACTTGTCCAAAAGTTTCGACCAATAACTTTTTGAAACCGGATTTGCCTCTAGATTGTACTTTAGAATGATTATTTTTTTAATTTTTCAATTCTTCAATTTTTTTTTGGAAAAAACTATCCAAAATTTGACAAAAACGACTCGGAAACCATAATTTTTGATCCGAATTTTATGAAAATTTAAACATAGATAGAAAATCGTATAAGAAAGATTTTGGCGCAAGAAAATTTTGAAAATTTAAAAAAAAAAATTTGGACATTTTTAATTTTTTTTTCTCATTTATTTTTTATATTATTAACTTCCCTCGTTCAAAATCGTTTTATTGAAGAAACGATTTATCGTTTCTTTAAAATTCAATACACCCGTCAAGAGAATCCCACACATCGTGCGAAATATGTCGGGCTTTTTCTATTACAATTTAAAATATTCTATATTATTAAATTTTTTCTACTGAATGATAGTTCATTTAATATTATTTTTTTTTTTTTATCTATATTCCAAGTTTAATAAAGTTTGATTGCATGAATTATTTTTTTAAACTTGTTATTTTCACACGAACAAGTGAGATTTTTTTTTAATCAAAAACTAATTTAATTTTTAACACGATATCCATATTAAAAATTATTAGGGGGAACTCGCGGTAGTAAAAAATCAAAAATAAAATAAGTAAAATTATAGTTGCCCACAAGTACTGATTTTCTATGATCAACGCTCTGCAGAATAAAATCGTAAATAAGCCACTGGTAAGTCTGTCGATCATCTCGTAGAGCGAACATCGATGATTTTTGAGCGCGTATTGTCCTCGGGCTTTAGACATAATCTTGGATTTCCGTTAGTGTTTAACTGCACGGTGTTTTTTCCTTTATTTGAATTTTAAATTGAATATACGCGGTGTTTCTCGAATCGAGGGAATCACAGATATAGTTCTGTTGTTAATTATTTATCTGTTCGTTACCAATGATGGTCGGTCGAGTCCAAAATTACGATATTAACATTTCAGTCCAAAACGAGTTACATAAATTATTGTGAAAATCAGCTGCATAAATCATAACGATTTACCATTACGTTTTCGAAATAAAGTGTCCTTATATTTGGCATTTTTATTGCGATTCGTTCGTTAAACGACAACTGATATCGAGTACGCGTATTCGTTATGTAACTGCGCAGTAAACAGTTACCATCACGCCAAATGTATTACAATTTTTTTTTTTTTTTTCATTTTCTTACCCACTTGAATACCTTCATTTTTACACGCGGGTTAATTAATTTTTAATTAATATTCGGTAAATTGTTTCGTGAAATATTTCGATTTTGTAAATTTCCGAAAACTAAACTTACAGTTTACCACTGTCGTGTACGTCTATTATTAAAGTTTAAACGTGGCGGCGGTGCAAGAGTCTTTAGAAGTAATTTCATCTGAAAACGTATTATTTTCTATTTCTTCGTCTTGCTTGCTTGGGTAAACTTCGAATGTTTTTAACTATTTGTTCTCCACTACACGGAAAAATTATCAAGAACAAATAATAAAAAAAAAAATCTCCACTATAGTTTTCAACTTAAACGCAGAGATTTAAATTAATTTTATATATATAACAGGTGAATAAAATGTTTTTCTTTTCTTTTCATTAAAATTGAATAAAATAAATATTGGATTTTCGCGGTAAAGTTACTTCTCTCGAAAGTGACCAGTAATATTAACCGAGTTTCCAGCTGTTAAAAAACAATGGAATATTATACCGGTCGTTATTTTTAGGGAACGGATTTTATTATAATAAAAAAATCAATATACGTACATATATAAGTTCCAATTTTTCTTAAAATACGGAATAAAAAATGTCAAAATATGGAAATATCAAAAAAAATTTATTAGTATGAAAAAATGCAAAAAGACAAAAAATATTTTACAAATATGAAAATAAAATAAAATTAATACAAATCATGTATAGGCATACAAAACTACGAATATTATTCCGGAACAAAGCAATGAGCAACAGAGCAACAACATATTGCTGAAGGTTTGTAAATGAAAAATTGCGACGGTTTGGTCGGAGAATACTTTTATATTGACTAAAAGACCATTCCACGTCAACTGATGTGATTGGGGCGTAATTCATATTTACTATATCAGAAGGAGTGAATTCAATGTCCACAGATCCTTGTCGATTTTTTTCCTATTAAAATATCTCTAACGATTTTAATAGTTTGAAATCCAGAATTTTTTTTCCATTATATTGGCAAATTTCTTTTTGACTATTTCTCCCATATGCCCTTGAGTTTTTTCTATTTTATCTGCATATTTTTCTATTAAAGACATGTTTTTTGTTTCCGATTCTTTAACTGTGTAAATGCCATTTAGATAAGGTACAATATTTGATGTCGAAAATCACTAATTGTGTTGTTTTAGACGAAGCATATAATATTTATTGTCGTCAGAAATTAATGAAAAATCAAAAATTACTAAAATATGTACAAAATATGTAAAAATATATTTTATTTATGCCAAAATATGTAAAATAAATTTGGGTTTTTTTGAATTACAATGATCTAAATCATACACATGTTTATCAGATTCAAAATATCTCGTTCCAAAAAAAATATGTATTTACAATAATATCATCCGTTCCCTAGTTATTATAATAATAATTCCTTGAATCGGGAAAAATCGGGTTGGTCAAAAATAATTTTTTGTACGTTATTAATTCCGGAATGAACTCTAAATAATTTTTTATTTATTATATTAAATTCTTAAAATCGCTACTTTCTCGCAACACAAAACATATGACCGAAAATAAATATTTTCAATACGTGTTCCGGAACCCCACGTATAGTTATAGAGTGATGTTCGCGTGTAAGGAATGCGAGTAAATAAAGTATACACTCCTATTATATATATATATATACAAAATAACCGATCATGTATCAAAGCTTCTTTTTGATACATGAACAATACAACGTAAACTTGGCACCGTCTGTGCCTTTTGTATAGTTTTTTTTTTTTTTTTAACGCCCGGTTTCTGGAAAAAGATAGTCATTTATTTACGTGAAGTTGGAGAGAATAAAAAAAGCACGAGAGCGTAAACTTTTGATCTCGCGGTATATTGAATCACGACGGTATTAAAACGTTCGCATGTAGGAGTTTATTATACATATAATGTATAGGTAACGATATTAAGAAAAATACTAATAAAAACATCCTTTCCGGAATATTATAAGTATTTTCAATATGAACTGCATTCCACTTCGTTGAGAAAAGCACGATGGAATGTGTCGGCTTAAAAATGAGCTATCTAAAACCAGAGCCGTATTCAGAGCAAGGGCAAAAGGGTATGTGTCATGGCGTACTTCTAAGAGGGGGCGCACATTTCAATACTACTTATATAATATTTTTCACGTAATATATGAAAAATGCATATTTATTTCATTTTTTAGATACTGAACGAAGTGAAGAAGCTAGTGTTTTTACAATGTTGTTTATTTATTTTTTTTCCGTGTACAACTTTTCGTATAGAAATACTTGTCCAAAAGTTTCGATCAATAACTTTATGAAACCAGATTTACCTCTAGATTGTACTTTAAAGAGGTAATTTTTGGAATTTCACAATTCTTCAATTTGTTTTTTTGAAAAAACTACCCAAAATTTGACAAAAATGACTCGGAAACCATCATTTTTTGATCCGAATTTTATGAAAATTTAAATATTGGTAGAAAATAATATAAGAAAGATTTTGGCTCAAGAAAATTTTGAAAATTAAAAAAAAAAAATTTGGACATTTTTCATTTTTTTTTCTCATTTATTTTTTATATTATTAAGTTTCCTCGCTCAGAATCGTTTTATTGAAGAAATGATTCATCGTTTCTTTAAAATTAAATACATCCGCCAAGAGAATCCAACCCATCGTGCGAAGTATGTCCTGCTTTTTTTTAGTTATTTTGTTAAATAAACATATGATTTACCAAACTTAACAACATTTAAAATAACTTAAGATTATAATAAAAACAAAAATTTAATTTTACATGAAACGAGTAACAAATAGTTATTAGAGTTTATTATAATTTATTATATAATATGTTTTATACGTCTTAAATGGTTTTTTGTGAAAAAAAAAATGCCAATTTCCTATTTAGGTGAGGGGATGCAGTGATTTGCCAGGAGCGCCAGAGAACCTTATAAAGCCCTGTCTAAAACCGTACAGTTGCATACTATTTATTTTCGTAAATAACTCGTTATGTTATATTAACTGTTTAATTTTCGAAAATCGTATTCCTCCTGTAGGTGCAGACCAGATATTGATTATTAATAGTGAAAACTACACATAATATGATGCGGGGAATATATTATTATTATTACATAGGTAAATATATAAATACTGACGAGAAACGTGGACTCACCGCAAGCCTCTGGGATAAACTTTATAACATTTTACGAGTAAGTTATGAACCGTAATTCCAATATTAGACGTGTATATACGCCCGAAACTTTACAAAATACCGGGCAAACTTAAAAGTAAACTAATGGGTCACCTGCATTTGGGGAACGGAAGTTAAATTATTCATTTTTGTTTGACTCTATACGAGAGACGACAAACACGATATTGAAATTATGGAAAATACAGAAAAAAAAAAAAGAACAGTTTTTGGAAAATCGTACGGTCCCATTTGATTCGGCGTATTTATTAATTTGAAAAACGATTTAATTAAAAACGACATAATGGTTGTTTTAAAAAGTATAATTTGCAGGGACGGGTGCAGGTCGATCGTGAATTCCATTAGTAGCTATTGGAAAATTTGAATAATTAAAAACGTAGATGCCACGCGTTGTACGTGTAGAATTGTTTTGCAAGACCCGTTGCGGGAATTCGAGCGAACAATTTGCAGCGCACGTGTAACGCGCATTTTAATTAATGTAAACATTTATTTCGCAAAACTGAGGATTTTGACAAATCTGTGACGAAATTCAATGTCGTCCGGCGTTTGTAGTATTTTTACAGTCAAATCTAAAACGTTTCGGCGATTAAAAAAAAATATAGTTGAATCAGTCAAGACCAAAATATATTAAGTAAAATAATAAAAAAAAAATTGTATAAATAAACATAAAATTTAAAACCTGCAGGTTGGATTATTTACAATATTAATCTTGAAACTAAAAACGTATAAATAAAATATAAAATATGCGTATAGCAAATTAAACATGGTTAATGTTACAGAAAAAAAAATGTTTCCTTATTGGCTTGAATTAGACAACGAGTTAACGGTTAGTTTTAATCATAGTTGGTGATTGGCATAGAGATAGTAAAATGGAGAAAAATAGATCAATTAGAATGTAGCAAGGGCATACCAAAAACCGGAATTTTTTGACAAGCCAAAAAAAAAAAAGAGAACAACAAGTCATCAATTTTCAAGCTTGTTAAAATAATCCGGTTGTGAGAAGGAGGTTTGGATCATTGTTCATACATTTGATCCTACCCATGGTCAAACTCTTAACAACCACATATGGTGTTCGTAATTACAAAAAAATTGAGAACAATTAATTTCACCGAAACGTCTCATTCAGTGGCGTTCTCAGAATATTTCAAAGGAAGGGGATTAAAATTTTCTTTTAGAAAATAAGCAACAATGGTTTCACCTCACAATTCTTAATATTATAATATTGAATATTGATATAATAATTAATATATATCATCAAGTCATATTTATTGTAATTTGTATTAAAATTGTAAACATTTTATAATGACAAATCCAAATTAAACTGTCGATTTTTCTGAATTCTTAGTCGATTTTTCTGAATTCTTATCAGTTGAATCAAGTACATCTTCAAGATCAATAGACACGATAAATTTCCAAAATTTTCAAATGCTGCATTTAACTCAAAATTGATTAAATGTTTTTGAAATTTTGAAGGAAAATTTTTGTGACCATTTTTATGGTTGGTGAAGGTTTTAGGTTTTTTGCTGCATTATTTTTGAAATTATGTTAAAAAGCAATTTTCAATTTTACGAAAATTTCGGTAATTGCATAGTCTGCCATTTTTCGATAGATTTTCCACGATTTTAGAAAAAGTATTGAGAAATTTTAAAAATCATCTCTATAAAGTACCATTTGAGTATAATTTCAGATCTATAGAGTTACTGACTGAAATGTTTGGACAAATATTTCTATACGAAAAAGTGTTTACAGAGAGAGAAAAAGAAAAGAAAAAATAAACATCATTGTAAAATTATAAGATTTTTCGCTTTGCTCAGAATCTAAAAGTTCATCTTGGGAGGGGATCTATCCCTCATATCCCCCCCCCGTGAGAACGCCCATGGTCTCATTATCAGGTGATAACGTAAGTACATAATAATAACATATTGTATTATAACAGCCGCGTAATCACGTTAAAATCATCTTTTTTTTTCATGGACTCCTCGATATTGTTATTTTATTCTGGTATGCACGGAGCTTAAGGTTAGGGTTAGTTTAGGTAGGGGGTGGGTCATTAACGGAGAAAAGAGTTTCTACATTGTATACAGGTGTACAGACGTTTCCGCGTCGATAATAATAATTCGAATGAATAATAAAAAGTTCGTTGAAAGGATTCGACGAAATTAAATTATGACAGCGCCTCGCGCGCGTTAAGTCTCCACCGTGCGAAAGTTTTATCACGCGATGCAAACTTCCGTGATTACATTTTAAAATTGGTGCGCATTAAAGTTTGGTGAGAAACAGATGAATAGTCGTGCAGCGTTTCCTGCTAGGGCACATTCGGCGCGGAGAAACACAACAGAGAGGAGAACGTTTCAGATCATCACACGTGTATTCGGTGCCCATAGTATTTATTTTCATACGCTTGTATTCGTTTCAATGTTCCGTCACATTGGAGGTTTCGAAAATTTCATGAGATGCCAATCTATAAATGATCCACCCCAGTGGCGTATCTAGAATTTTTTTTCGGAGAGGGTTGAAAAAAAAAAAATTAACAAATTGAATTGTATAGCATTTTTGATGGTTTTATTGTAATAATTATACATTTTATTACTTTTTTTCAATATGTTAAAGCATATAAATATTCATCTTTTAGATTCTGAACGGAGTGAAAAAGCTTATGATTTTGAAATGATGTTTTTTTTTTTTTTTATCATTTTGGAAACACTCTTTGGTACAGAAATACTTGTCCAAAAGTTTTTATCAGTATCTCTATGAATCCGGAATCACACCCAGATAATACTTTAAGGAGGTAATTTTTTTAAATTTCTTAATAATTTTTCTAAAAACGTGGAAAATATGCGAAAAATTGACAAAAATATAAAATATAGAATTACCAGAATTTCCGTAAAATTAAAAAATGCTTTTTACCAAAACTTCGAAAATAATGCAGCTAGAAACTTGAAAAATTCACCAATTACTAAAAATCATGACAAAATCATTACATAAAATTTCAAAAAAAATTGATTAATTTTGAGTTAAGTACAGCATTCAAAAAAAAATTTGGAAATTTTTCTTTTTTTGTTAGTTTTTATTTGAAAAAATATTTGATTTTTAATATTAAGACTTAAAAATTTAATATAATCTCACTGATATATATATATGTCTTATTGAGCTGAAAAAATCTCAAATATAATAAGTCATCTTTTTTCTCTATAACGGTTTGAATTAAGAAATTTTTACGAAATTCGTTAGTTTTACTTAAAATTACACACTTTAACGTGCATAAAAAAAAATTGGTTCGACCAATTATTTTCAAATTTGGTGTCTAAGTAGAAAATTATATTGCATTTTTTTTTCGTGCAATAAAATTTCCTATGGACAAAGAATTAAACATTTTACAAGGGTTTTATTGAAAAAAAAAATCAGAGAAATTACAGACAAATATTATAAAAAATATTTCTAGTTTATTTACACTCAAGAAGATTGATAATGTTTTATTGATAAGTATTTTCGACGCTGAATTTTCGGAGGGAGTTACAACCCCACAACCCCCCCCTCTGAATACGCCACTGATCCACCCATAGCTTTTATTTAAAAAATGTGTATTATCAATATATTATTGAGTCAGGTCATGCGTTCGAATGAAAAGTGTTACACTGTGATATAGAACATTTTGTGAAATAATTACTAATACTTAACGTTTCTATTCTCTTTATTCTTCAGAATCAAGTCACTTGTGTAATCATAATATAGGTTTCTGTAACATACATAATATTTATAATAATATATTATACATTATCCATATATTGCAATACGTATATTCTTGAAAATTCTTAAAATTTTTTAAATTTTTTAATAAAATATTGTTCTAGATTTATTTCGAAAAATCAAGGTAGGTATAAGTTCATAATACTCTTCGAAAAATGTAAAGCCAAAACAAATGCCTGAACAATATATGCAATGCGGAATTTTCAAAAATATTAAGTAGTCCAGAAATGAACTCGTAAAAAGTGCTAAAAGTTTTAAGATTTAAAAATAATTAAAATAACATAAAGATTTAAGACACGTCGTATAATATATTTACTTTTAACTTGACAATATTATGCAAATATATACAAACATTTTTTACATTTTAATAATTTTAATTATTTACTTAAATAATATATTTAATTTAATTTAAAATAATTTATTCGAACATGAGTGTTTTCAAACATTAAGCATTTAAACAAGCAACACATCATTTTTGCCCAATATTAGTCAATTCATCACTTTAAGTCAACAGTAGTTGGTAAATTGAAAGAAACAATTATTATCGTGATTTTTTATTTTTTTTTTCTAAATAAA
This sequence comes from Stegophylla sp. TES_Ste_2020, assembly GCA_025469315.1. Classification (NCBI taxonomy): domain Eukaryota; kingdom Metazoa; phylum Arthropoda; class Insecta; order Hemiptera; family Aphididae; genus Stegophylla; species Stegophylla sp. TES_Ste_2020. The sequence goes on from JAIPRM010008200.1 coordinate 8,841, forward strand.
TTCTAGAGAACTCCATTATAACTTGGAATATATCAGGACATAAAAATTATATGCACGTTAATTTTATATTCACACCATCGTATTTAGCGTCGAAAAATACATAAGATGGTGATAAAACATTATAGACAAAAAAGATGCCTTACGATTATCGAGATTTTTTTAGGTCAATTCGAAATGTATGTGAGTGAGGTCACATTATATTGTCAAGATTAATATCAAGAATTAAAAATTTTATGAAATAAAAATTTACAAAAAACGATAAATTTTAAATATTTTCAAAATGCTGTACTTAACTCAAAATTGATCAAATGTTTTCGAAATTTTAATAGTAAATTTTGCAGTTTTTTGTCAATTTTTCGACAAATTTTCCTCGGTTTTGGAAAATTTGAAAAATGACCTCTTTAAAGTACCATACGGTTGTGATTTCGGATTTATAGAAACAATAATCAAAAACTATTGAACTAGTATTTCTATACGAAAAAGTGTGTCCAGGAAGAGAGAAAAATAAAAATAAAATAAACATCATTGTAAAATCATAAGCTTTTTCGCTCGGCTCAGTGTTTAAAAGTAGTTGAGGAGGAGATCCATCCCAATATGTACCCCTCTTCAATCGCCAACTCAAGCATTGGATGCAACTGTCACACGTGTTTATGACAACTATTGTTATAATTGAAACCAAACGCTGACTTCGATTTATGAACGTTTTTACGAAATTTGCGTCTCCCGAAAAAGTTGCGTTCGGCTATTATGAGCCACGACAAAAGGATACTCGCAAATTGACATTTAAATACTATAATGTTGTTCACCTATGGTGCTTTCATGCAATACTCGTGTGCAATGCAGTAGTCTAATTTTGGTGGGTGGGGAGAGAGTATATCATGAAACCCTAAAATTCACCTTTAGGTAGGCAATACCTGTATACGTTATAATTAGGGCTGGGATTTTAATGTCCTTAAAAATCGCTAAAAATGCTCTTAAGAAAATGCAAAAATGACTTAAATAACTCAAAAAATGCACTGAAAAAATGTCTTTAACATTTATTTATAATAGCTTAAAATGCAAAAAATTAATGTAAGGTATCGTCGTGAGGAGTTTTTATCGAATTTAATGTGCTAGGCTTCTAGCATATAGCTATGCTGGGAGGCAAGATAAGAATTCATTTAATATATTATAATGTATAAAAATTATTGATAAGATAAAATTTCATCTATTGTTAGCGTATAAAATAAATCCCACATTATAAGTTAATAATTAAATTTTGAATTTTAATTTTAGGCCAAATAATACTTAAAAACCTATAAAATGCCCTAAAAAATGAGAAAAATGACCTTAAAATCAAATATTGTCAAAAAATGCTAAATAAAGTTTCTTATTCTTATTGAAAAATACCTAAAACGTGTTTATAGCGAAACAAGCATCGCTCAGAAAGCTTCGGGACTATGCACAGTGCATAGAAATCGCAACTCTAGTTATAATATTTGTAATAAGTTTAGTCACCGTAAAATATGGAAAGCAATCGTTTTTGGAGTGACAAATTTCAATGATCATTATTGAATTAATTTAAGTCCGTATTAAGCTTAAATTTTAACAAATAGTATCTTGTTCTTAACTTAGAATAAATACTGTATAACTTAGTTTAAACGATTTTATAAGAAATGTCTATGGAATTCTAAAAAGAAAGAAATTACCTCCCATAATAAATTAGCTGATTTCTTATTTCAAGACGACTAATTAGAAATTGATTGCTGCCAGCCGCTTCGAATTAAGCAGTATGACAAAACAAAAATCTATTTTCGAGAAACAGTGTCACGAGTTTTTACTATAACTTTTATTTTATTTTAATATCGCTGGGAACAAAAACTTAAAAATTACATTAATTATTTATTAAATGTTATATATTCAATAATTATTTTCAGTTTTTATGAACCTTTTATCTAGATTACTAGATCACTGTGCAGCATTTAGATTACAAAATCGAATTCCTTTTTATTGGTATTATCTCGAGATATTTATAGGTTGAATTAAGAATAATTTTTCAAGAGCTTTTCAAGAGACTTTTGCTGTAAAAAAAAAAAAAAAAAACTAAAGAGACGGGGAGAATCGGGAAATTGATCGGAACATGATGAAATGACCTATTTATTTTTTAATTAGGCGTCCATAACACTTGTCCGTGTAGTCTTGAACAAAAAAGGTATATTTCGGTCTAGCTTTTTTTTTCTCTCTCTTCTGCAACACGACCCTTTGTCGTATCGACCGATTCGTTCTGTCACTGATACATTTTCGTATGACGCGCGCGCGTTAATGTATATTTTATACGCATTCGAATTTTCGTGACTAATCCCGAAATGTCATCTGGGACGCGATTAATTTCGTTCTTCAATCCTGTTGTCCTCCCGGTCGCCTTCCCCTCTCGTCTCTCTCGTACTCGTACCCGACAAACACACTTTTACTCTCCTTTCTCTCTTCTCTCTCCCCTCTCTCTTTCTCTCTCTCTCTGCCCCTACTTTATACGAGTAAATAACGCCTTTTGGTTCAAGTTCCATTTGTCCATTGCACTTTGGATTACGTGAGCTCTGCAAACGATGCTCTGCCGTCGCACTCGTCATCCCCCGCGCGCATTCTACCGCCATCGTAATTAATTATTCCAAACAATGTGTCTACGCGCGAAATAATGAAAACGAATTATACTTACCTGATACCCGTATTGTGCACGGCCGACAGTCACCCCCCGAGGAGTGCGTGTACAGGTTACAATAATTAATGTCACATGACGCGTTTTTTTTTAGTATCTATAAATACATGTTATGAATTAATAATCTATCAATTCTTTTGAGATGTTTCTTAGAAAACCCTAAAAATAACAGAGATACATAAAAAAAACACCAAAGTATTCAAACGTTTTTATGAATTTTGTTATTAAATTAAAAAATTCTTAATATCTTACACTAAACTGTAATGAAATAACTAAAATAATGTTTGGGGTAGATACCTGACTTTGGTTAAAATCGTGATATTTTTTAAATAGGTCAGAAATACGTAAATTACAGATATTGTTACTTTTTTCAAAGTTTCTTAATGGTTATCTTTGAAAGAAATAAATGAAAACATAATATGGTATAAATATTATTACACTTCACTAACTTGTATAGTAATTATCGATTAACAAGATTTTATCAGAGATAAACTATTCAAAATTAATATTAAATCTTCTTCTGGTTAAAAGCATTAACAAAAGTAGATTTTTACACAATTACAGTTAATACTATTATAAACAATTTATTATTGTTGTTATTAATTATTATTGTTATTCATATGAGCAAAATCACAATAATATAGCAGAATTTGGTGGCGTACTACAGCGTTCATTACTTATGAGTTCATGGCAAACAATTGATAAATTTAACCATAAACGAATCTTACTTCAGAAAAATTAGTTTCTTTTAATGAATTTCACATTCTTTTACTAGCGGTTACCTTTGGAGCACTGTTTATCTTTATATTACATAATATTTATTATTTATGTATTAATCATAATTCCTAAGAATTTCGAAAACAGAAACATATCAGCTTATAGACATAAATTATTAAAAATGCACAGTATTATTTATGAATTTCAAAGAGTTTAAAGTAGATGCAAGGCCTGCATTTATTCGAACGTAAGTATAATTCTCTTCGTTTGTGTTCGTGAATATTCTTTTGTCGTTTAAATAAATCGCCATTTTTGGTGCTAAACGAGAAATTATAATATCTAATAGGAATTTTCGATCAAAATACTAAATTACTAAATTACCAAATAAAATCGAAACTGTAGTACATTGCACACCACAACAATGATAATAATTGATAATATTCCTGTACGATATTATTCGCCTTTAGCGCCGCAACATTTCCAATCAAAACGTGTAATACACCGAGGAAATATAAAAAGTTTTTAGCGACGAAGACGGTCGTCGTACCCTTCGATATGGATCGCGCTCTGGCACTTAAGAAAAACCCGTTATTGATACAGCCGCGACGTTTATGGATGTTACAGTTGTACTGCGGAACGCGAATCTCCATATCGCGTGTTGCGTATGACCTCTTCGCAGATTATTCCGATTTGTTTTTTGCGAATTTCACGCAGACGGTTTTTTTCGACGAACATCTGTGCGTCGAGTTTCGCAAAGTCTCATTCGGCGCATTTTTCCTCGTCTCGTTGTCAGAATTATTATTGAACTCGCGCAGCCTGCGCAAACCAACGGGGTTTACTGGTTTTAAATAATAATTATTTTATTTTACGTTCGAGGAAAAACAGTTCGCTGCCGCGTAGAAATTTAATCGAATTTATTTATATCGACACGTATAAATGAAAAATGATCGATATCGTTCATCTCTTTGTTCGTTTGACACTCCCAGTGGATTGGAGGCTCAAGAAGCCAGTGGTTTTTTTGTTGTTTATTTTATTTTTATGCGAAATTTTTTTTCTAAGAGAAAAAAAAACGCTTGGATCAGCACGTATACCGTTTGGTAGAAAATTTAAACGGCATGATACTTTAGATCAGGGGTGGCCAAATTGTGGCTCACGAGCCGCATGCGGCTCTTGTCGTGATTGCATGTAGCTCTCTTTTTATATAAATATGTTATCAATTTTATAAATATGATATAGTTATTAAATTATTTATTTAATAAACTTGAGGAAACTGAATGTAAGAAGCATTAAAAAGCAAAATTATTTTCAGAAGTTTGGAAGGCAAAGAAAACAAGCATTCTATTATAAGACTGATGAAAGACTATTGTAGGCTAAGATTTGAATAATTTACAAATTCGTTTTAAGAGTTAAAAATGGATTTATGGGGCTGAGCCCGAACGATAATGTGATATGCAAAGAAAATTTACAAATTGCCCCCTTCTTGGTGGAGCTTCAGATACGCTACTGCTTTTCGATTTATCATTGAGTTTAATCAAAAAAGTGTGTTCAAAGCCATATGCATTAATACACGTCATGAGTTGAGACTTACGAAAAATCAAATACAAATTGGTTCACTTCGTACTATTATTATACTAATATGGACGGTATATTCTCACTTTTGTTACGGTGAACAATAAAATTATTATTATTATTATTATTATTTTGTTTTGTAATTAATTAAAATAATAATAATTGACGAAAACGGTCGCGCGCGTTTATCGGTCGATGACAGAGAATTATAACGTTTATTTAATGAAATGACGGGTTAAACTCTCAGTATTTGGTGTGTTTACAACTAAATTTCAGTGGTTGAGTTTGAAAATAATATTATGTGCGCTTGCGTTATATGCGTGTGGTAATGTTTTTGAACACATACAACCGTCCGCTAAGCCTTTAGGGGGTTATGTCTGTGTAGGGTTTAGCGAGTTCCCCGTTGTACCACACACACACACACACACACACACACACACACACACACACACACACACACACACACACACACACACACACACACACACACACACACACACACACACACACACACACACAAGGTACACATTATAAAGCTCACAGAAGTTTAGATTACAACTTTGATTTACCGGATTTGAACGCATATAGAAACGCGTATTGGCCTTACACATAACCACATACTACCCGCTACATGTGTACGTCATAAGCTCGAAACAATTCAATAATTATAGTAGAAATTGTTGCTTACTCGATATTAAAGTAATCTCGAAGTTTAAAAATAATATACAAAAGGTAAGGAAATAATGAGGGCACGAAATCGATTTTAAATACCAATGAAAACCGTTAATATTAATTTTTTTCTTGAAAAAAAAAAAAAGAACAACAAAATCTTTTTTAAATAATATTTAAAGTAAATATCAAAACTGAAATATTTTTTATGTTATATTCAAAATATTCATTGAAACTGAAACACCTATCAAGAAAATATTCGAAATTTTGAGAAAACTATTGAGAATTTCGAAAAACACTTTTTGAAAGTAATATCTAGAGGCAAATTGTTAAAAAGTTAAAAAGTTGCTGGTTAAAACTTTTAGACTAATATTTTTATACGGAAACGTTAGCATATAAAAAAAAAAGAAACATCATTGCAAAATCACTAGCTTCTTCGGTCAACTCAGAATTTAAAATTTATTTACCTACACATACGGCATACCAAACCTGCAAATGGCATTGCCTAATTGGACTTTCCACATAAAGCATTTTTGCTCGATTAATTTTGAAACATAATTATACAAAACAATTTCATTCTTTTTTTGGGAATTTATTTAAATCAAAAATTGCTTTCCTTTAAGAAATATTTCCTAATGTCATCTTAAAGTGAATAATAATATTTTTGTAACATTTTAAACATGTTTATGACAATCGAAAAATTAATGAATAAAACATTTTGTTTACAAAACGTGAAACATTTGTCAATTATTTGGATTGATAAATTTTAATATCATGAGGCACATAGTAGTCATATTGTATAAATATACTAATGTAAAAATGGTAAATACCCGTTGATGATGACTAAATTACGTGCGTAATGCATTAAACGTAAAACACTTAATAAACGATTAAAATATTCAATTCTAAAAATTACTTAAAAAAAAAAAATATCTGAAAGTAAAAACATACTATGTCGAATTGAAAAAAAATAAACACAATATGGACGTATTAACAAATTTATGGTGCCACGGATGTACGATATCATACAACGCCATAGATCGTATTTTTACACGACATGGAGCGTCTAATGTCTAATAGTTCCTCTAGGTCAGAGGTTCCCAAACTATGGGTCGCGATCCAAAAGTGGGTCGTGATTAAGTTTTTAGTGGGTCGAATAATTGTGTATGTTAGATTTTGAGTGGAGTGAAGAAACAAGTTTTTTTTCCAAAGGTGTTTATTTTTTTTTCATGATTTTTAATCAGACTTTGCATCTAGATGGCATTTTAGAGTAGTCAAATTATTCAAAATTCTCAATAATTTTGCAAAATTTAAGAAAAGTTTGTCTAAATTTGACAAAAAATGCAATTAAAATTGTATGGAAATGTAAATATAGAAATTCGAAAAATATTTTTGTAAAAGAATTTTTTTTTTTATAATGTTCATTTATACTATATAACAGGGGTGGCCAACATGAATATACTCACGAGCCGCATGGATGAATAAAATTATGTAGAGAGCCAAAAGTGTCTTTTTAATTCATTTTTAGTTAATGTCATCGAAAACGGATATCCGGTACCAATCGTATTGCAATAGATAAGGCACTTCACGGAACAGAACTGTAAGAATTATTACGACGTGGTGGTTTTGAAAAGTTTAAATAGCCAATCTCAAATCAATAAAAACTCAGATATCTTAAGTTCACAAAAATAAAGTATATGAAA